>JAHPZR010040649.1:15000-18106 GCA_019787425.1 Platygyra sinensis | reverse complement strand
TAGTAGGCATCATTATTGCTAAGGTAACCAGCTAATTTTGCAATTGTTTCTCAAGAATCAGGTAAATGATCAAGCAGAGTAGCTACCTGAGATTATGAAATTTATTATCATTCACAAAACAGTCCTGAGAAAGCAAGCACGCTGATTGGTTAAAAATCGTGTTTGTATAACTCGATGGAGACACAGAGCTACCACGCGCTGTTGACGTAGTGATGACGTGAGCAAAGAGAATTTACATTTTGATATCCAAAGTTAATAAACAAGTTGTTTTCCTTTTTCTCATCATGGTGTTTTCTAAAAGAAATAGAGAACATGTACTTTGTTTTCTATCGAGTTATACAAAAACTCGTGAAAGTTTGGGAGAACTCGAAAAAGCTGTGGAAATACTCGCATGCAGCTTGTGTTCCCACAGCACTTCTCGTTCTCCCAAACTTCCACTCGTGTTTGTATAACTTGATAGAAACACGGTACATGTTTTCTATTTCTTAAATATTACAATAAGTCAAATTGATTAGTACTTGTGATCTATACGAGGGCAGACGTACAGATGACATCATTAACATTTTTTGTTTCAATATATCATGTTAAACAGAATAGATCCCACACAGTTGACATGCACCTGTCCACTTGCATATAGCAGATGATGCCAAAATTAAGTAAAGAACATAAGTGGCACACTCAGCTAAAGGTTCTTGTGCCACTATTATTTTGTTCTTACCACATAATTTTGATATCAACTATGAAGACTATTACTGGACAGACACACAGCAACATGAAATCTATTTGTCAAAGGGGCTATGTCACGATATTTTGATTTGTTTTGACCATCAACAAAATTACCTTTAAATTGAAGGAAACCTGAAAATAATACTTTAGAAAGATAGGGAAACACTAAAGAGATAATAATAAACCATAAGGGAACAAGGATGGTTAACGATGGAGAAGATTGACATGGATTACCAACAACGAAATGGAAAAAATTTAGGCTAAATTTTCACACCATCTAACTGTGACCCAGCTCCTTTAAATAAGCAGAGATTTTAGCTGGCAACTGGCTAGTTTTGAAAACCCAGATGATGTGTACTGATGGATTTTAAAGACTGGATGGGTATTAAGGCAGACACTTTAAATTTAAAGGGGAAGTGCAAAGAATGCATCTTTTTGTGAGGCATCAAGGATTTTTTTTACAGAATGGAAAAAAAAAACATTTCAGCATATAGCTTACTACCATTTCTCTGCCATCAAGATCTGAACTTGAATCCTACAAAATATAATATTAAAGCTCTGCATCAGCAAAGTTAACATACTTTAATGAAGGTAAAAAAATTGACTAAAATTAAACAAATGATTAAAATAAAGCTGAAAAATAAATTACCTCCAAATCTTCATTTTGCCTCTTATTGCCCAAAACTACCTGATTTACTGATTTTGGCCGCTGAAATGTAAATGGCAAAACCATTATTCCATAATTAATGGCATAATTAATGGCACAGCATGTTAAGAGTTTTCAACAAATCACAGCACAAACTGTTGAAACAATGTGAGTTTGTTACTGATCTGACCATCATGCTAGAGCAAAAAGAGTGTCACCTGTTGGAAAAGGCTGGTTAAATAATATATCTAGAACTTACAGATGTTGACACTGGTCTGGTCTGGGCAACTTTCTTTCTCTGTAACTGAGTTTGTAGAAGCTTGTAACTTGAAGACCACCCAGCTGCAAGATAGATGATTGGTCAAATGAAGTTATATAAATTATTGATACATCAAGTGATTAATGGGTAGACATTTAAAGAACACTCATGAATGCAAGTGCCTTGCCAAGAAAATTAGTTTTATCACTTGATCCTTGCAACAGTCTTTTTTTACCAAATCAACTGTACCTGGTAATTTCTCTCTCCATTATAGAGTCATCTGCAATTACACCTAAACATTTCAATACTTGTGTGATATAAAGGTCTACAGAAACCCATATGATGTTTTTGATTCATTAATGGCTGCTTAATGTTTGTTTACTGTGGGTATGTACAAGCAAAAAGTGATCAAAGACATTAATAATGTCCACTTATTTTCACTGTAGAACTATGACATATCCAATATTGGTCTCTAATAAAGTGGAAGAATTCAACATTACTGAGTGACAGATTGTTTAGCACAGTGTTTCATATTTTGATGAGCCTATAGGGCGTCAAAATACAAATAACGAGTAAAAATATACAGGAATACTACCTACCAAAACATCTAATAAGCAATTTTATTAGCCAACTACTGTACCAGTAGTCAGCAAATTTATCAGGGAAAAAGGGGGAGTGCGACAGTTTTGCATGACAACATGCCATATGATTGGGTAGTGAGAAGTCAACTTATCAAACAAGTTTGGCTCCAAGGTCAATGGATTTTATCTTGAATGTGGTGGTCCTTTACAGTTTTTGATACACCAAATGTAAGAGATAATGACAATTGTTTGATGAAAATGGTCATTTCTCGATGCAAATGAACTGAAGGTTTACAGTGTATTCTGGCTGAAATCTAGCAAGCGTGAAAGTGCTACGAGAAACTCGATGAAGTTGTTTTCAGCTAAATGTCATCATCGTCATCGAATTCAATCACATGTTGACGCCACTTGGCAAACTCATTGTTGGTGAAGTGACACATTGGCGAAACCACCAGTTACCAAATTTACCGTCTGTAGTGCTTTCTCTCTCGTTTGGCATAGGAGAAACCACCGCTCGCTGGCCAGGTAGATGCAATGTGTATATTAAGTACATGTGACTTAGTAATACATAATCATAGAATGGATGGCGTACTGAAGTTCTGTTTATTTATAGTTGTACAGTTTTCAGTAATTCCCAAACTCACAGTATGAAAGATTGGTACATGTTTTTTTCGGCAATTTGACGTCAATATCTTTAAAAATAGAAGTTTACAAGGATTTAGCAGATGGCTTGATGTCTTATCGTTTCACATTTAAAAACATTTTAAACCAGTCTGAGTATTCTACATCTAATTTAAAAGTTATGGGGTAAACTCAGATTTAAACTTAGGTAAGTGCTTTTAATTTTTGGCGATCATTCGTAAGCCAAAATGCATTGCACGAGTGCTAGTGTTC
>JAHPZR010040649.1:0-12500 GCA_019787425.1 Platygyra sinensis | reverse complement strand
AATGAAAGGATTCCTAGAGGAGCTTCCTCCTGAAGGTAAAGTTTAATGTAATGTAATTTAGGTAAAGATTGAGTCGAGCCAATGCTGGCCAGTGGTCTCTCATGCACTGTGGGGTCTCATAGGTGGCTTTACAAGGCTTACATGTTTTGGGTGCCGGCTGTGTAAGAACATGCAGTTTATCTTGAGTGCCATTTATGCTTGTAGCATGTGTTTGCTGGTTCACTTTCTGGGTGTCTATAGAGAGAACTCAGATCACAGACCCAAACATGTCGAGAACAAGTGAAAGCCAGGAAAACCTCTTGTAGATTGGAGCACTCTATTTTGAGTGCAGATTTTACTCTTCACATTTATTATTTTAACAACAACTCCATTTGTAACACTCTCATGTTCATTTGCTTTTAGCTGTCACAGTCAATGTTGATGAAGATATAGACTCTGAGGATGATCCAGTGAGTTGAAATTTTGATGCTAGTAAAGATATAATATACACTGTACCTGTGAATGGATTGATCATGGAGTTTTTTTTACTCAAATGAACAGCAAGCACAATTGCCCACTCTTCTAATTAGAGGCAGTTGCTAAACCAAAAACATTTTTTTCTTTCACTTACAGTTTTCTGTTCCCAAACAGTTCAGCATCATGTCAGATCATTTCTTTTACTTCTGTTACAGATAATTTCTCCAGTGGAGAGCGATGTAGTTTTAGAGGACATGTTTGAAAGAACCACAACAGCAAACAGCAATGCAAGCATAGAGGAAGAAATAGATGAAGGAGAGGGCAGCATCTCTGGTAATTCAAAGCAATATTTCATTCCTTCAGTTTAATCACACATACAATGTCGTGTAGTCAGCAATGTAGCAAAGACAACACTTTAGCTGGTGTGCAAGAGTTTTTACCAACCCCACCCATGTTAGTGTAATATTTGTGAGCAATACCAAATATGGAATGAACACGTGCGAGGAGGAGGAGACAATTTTTTAGACATGACTAGAATTTTGAGCAGTGAGAGTTTTCCGAGAGTTTTTCCGAGAAGGGCTGATTGTAAAGTGAAAATAAAACGGACGAGACAGACAAAATAGTGAGTCTCTTAAGTTCGTAGGGTGAGTTTTAAGTACCGTCAAAAAGTATGGCTCACTGGCTCATTAATAAGCACTGCCAGCTTTTCTGGTCTTGGCTGCTCTAATTCTAAAGCTATCCCAAGTGATTGTTTTGTGTGAAATTCCAGCTGGATTTGAGTTTTCTTTCAGTAAGTGACTAAACTAGCTGGAGGACCTTAGCTAAATCATCCCTGCATATCAGCCAACCCAGTATTACTTGTTGGTTGACAGATTTCACTGAATTTGAGGCAACCAAAACAATGATTGCCATAACTAATAACTAAAAATGATTGATTTCATATATCTTTTGGTTTACCATCTGAAGATACAAGTGCATCTGATAGAAGTGGTCATGTAATCAAACACGAGGAGTCTCAGGATGAGAGCACTGATGAGGCAAACCTGGACCCAAAAATAAGAAAAGGACTTGAGAGAATAAGAAAACTGGATGCAATTCTTGCTGATAAACTTAAGGTAAATTATTTGTCAATATTGTCTTAAATTTGTATGAGCTGAATTCCTGCTTGGCAGTTATATCACTTGACTGTCAGAGTCCTCTCAGAGTCCCAGGGGGGGATTTCTAGATATAATTAGGAAGGGGTTAGGAAGGGACCATGATCCTGTTTTGCAAGTGCAGCTTGAAATGTTTTTCACTCTAAGAGGTGGCAATTCTAAAAAAAGAAATCTCCTACCATAATTATCTTTTTCAGCTCAATACCCTTAAATGAATTGCAAAACCTCGCACTGTGGACTTTCTGAGACTGACCACCCTAAGAGATACCGGAAACTTTTTTTCAACCCCTAAAAGGTATGATGAGCAGCCCCCTCATTTTTTGTAGAAGAATCCACTCACCCTCCTTCCCCCCCCCCCCCCCCCCTCAAGGTCAGAGCCAGGGTTAACTTGTCTGGTTCAAACCATTTTTTGATGAACCACCTTGGGCAATATCGAAGACAAAATGTCTTTAAATTTGTACTCACCGGAAATGATTGGATAACATCATAGTTTTTCAGTGGCACAGCTGCTGTTGGTGCCAAGCTCAACTCAAGATATGTTTTCTTTTTACTTATTAATTCTATATACTTATCTTTTGATGTTAGATTTGAGAATTGGGTGGCACACCAAGACAATTTTATCTTGCTCTATAGTTATTATCATAAACTGTTTTTCATTAGATAATCCCAAGGAGAAATTAGGTGTCCATCACCCTAGCAAATAAATTGGCCATAAAATTTAATTTTATAAAATTTATCATTATTTACTGTATACATCATGGAGTTGTGGTGGCCTCATAGTTATTACGCTCGACTGCGGATCAAGTGCGCTGGCTTGACAAGCCCTGGCAGGGGACATTGTGTTGCGTTTTTGGCTACGACACTTAGCTCTCACAGTGCCTCTTTCCACCCAGGTGTGTAAATGGATACCAGTGAATGTAATGCTGGGGGTAGCCCTGTAATGGAATAGCATCCCATCCAGGGAGGAGTACAAATACTCCTAGTTGCCTTGTGCTACAAAAACTGGAGACAACTTCCAGCCTGATGGGCCTCTTGGTTTGTATAGATGCGGGGTTGACCTCACTTTAAACTGTTTTTTATAATCACAACAGAAAGAAAAGGAAATTAAAATTCATAGAAGGCAACTGGAAAAGAAGTGGAGGGAAGAAATAAGTCAACTGGACCAACAGCGAGAACAGGAGGGTCATGGGAAAATAGAACTGGGTGTCAGCCATGCCCTCGCACTTGGTCCACCAACTGATGACAACCTACCAGGTAATTTTGTGCTAAATACAGTTGACCTTCTTCACAATGGTCACCTTGGGGTCAGAGGAAGGTGGCTGCTGTAGATAGGTGACCGTGACTGTTATCTGGAGGTAGGGGTGGAATACGACACCTGTTTGCTTGTTTGTTAGCTAGTTTGTTTCTGTGCTTGTTTGTTTGTTTGTTTTTTTCAGGGGTAGACCTGTTTTTTTCCCCAAAAAATGCTTTTTCAAGCATAATATTATATAAATCAATTGGAAAATGTATCAATAAAACAAAACTTAACAGAAACATTGTGAATATGGATCAAGTTTGGTGACTTTTTAAAATAAAAAAAGTGGGCTTTCGCTGCCATTACCAAGAGGTTATTTTGACAGCTGGGATGAGCTTTTGTGGCCATTGTCATTTTCGCGAGGTGGCTGTTTAAGGGATGTATGGGCCATCTGCAGAAACCTAAAAAGTAGAGGTTATGGAGAGGTGGCCCTTAGTGGAGGTTGAACCATATGGTATTTCATTTTTGTCAGAATGAGGATATCAATTTTAATTACGAGTTCAATACCAGATCACAAACTTGCAAGTCCCTAGAGAGGTTTGAAGTTTGCTAGACGGGATAAGTCGAAACCTCATTCCCAGGGTTTCTCATCTTACCATCCCGGGGGAGAGTGAGGAGAGACACTCCTCCCTTGCCCAGGGGTGAGGGGGAGATGAGAGACCCTGGGAACGAGGTCGCTTGCTAGTTGTAATTTGCTTTGTAAACAAACAGAAACCTTTACTGTTTTCATTGTTAATTTTTTTTAGATGAAGTTGAGTCTGTACCAGTGACTCCGTTGTTTGCTACACAACCCATTGCTAATGACCAAGAGAATATGGCTTCTCCTTCTGAAAGAGGTAAGACCTTGTTTATATTCACTTGTCGTCCCGCTCAATAGAGAGCAATCTAGGCATGCACAGCGTCCAAAGTCTAATTATGGACATACACTTCCTTTTAGGTATCAGTTCTAGCTGTGATTCCTGGGCAGAACAAGATATTGATGATGTGGAGAGCAAAAGTTCACGGAAAACGCGTAAAAGAAGAGGAAGCAAACAGTCAAAACCAAAAGGAAAAGAACAGAACTTTTTGAAGCGAAACATAGAGGTGCAATAATTATTTATACTCCTTCTGTGCCATTTTCGTAATACGTTTTTTAATTTCCTGTCTTGGTGAACGTTTTTTTGTCTCACATTTACTACCTTGACAACAACAATCTTTTTTGTTTGGTTTTAGCTGGCTGCTGATGCAGGGAATGTGATTCCTATGACAGAAGCGGAGAAAAAACGCTTAGAAGAACTTCTGTCGGATGAAACAGATCTGCTGATGGTAGAGGTTTGTACCTGTCAGGTCAAATCATTAATAGTGGAACCAGAGAATTAACTCTGAAGTGTAAATTATAGTGCTACTTAAACCCATGAATAACCCACCGGGCGTTAGCCCTAGTAAAGGGAAACAGGGAACCACACGAGGCAAAGAAAAAATCTTTTGACCTCGGTGGGAATCGTCCCCGACTTTCTCTGTGCGACCTTGTAGCTCAGTCGGCAGAGTAACGGTAGATCTATTCCGGAGGTCGTGGGTTCGATTCCCACCGAGGTCAAAAGATTTTTTCTTTGCCTCGTGTGGTTCCCTGTTTCCCTTTACTAGGGCTAACGCCCAGTGGGTTATTCATGGGTTTAAGTAGCACTATAATTTATACTTCAGAGTTAATTCTCTGGTTCCACTATTTGTGTTCCCAGTGCTACGCGGCACAACATTCATATGTACCCTTACTTTCTCTTCGCCGCGATTCACCATCTAAATCGTCCCCGACTTTCTCTGTGCGACCTTGTAGCTCAGTCGGCAGAGTAACGGTAGATCTATTCCGGAGGTCGTGGGTTCGATTCCCACCGAGGTCAAAAGATTTTTTCTTTGCCTCGTGTGGTTCTCTGTTTCCCTTTACTAGGGCTAACGCCCAGTGGGTTATTCATGGGTTTAAGTAGCACTATAATTTACACTTCAGAGTTAATTCTCTGGTTCCACTATTTGTGTTCCCAGTGCTACGCGGCACAACATTCATATGTACAGGTCAAATCATTGTCTATCAGGATGTCACGTGTACAGCGTCTCTTTTATGATCCAGTAGTGGTTGAACCAATCACGGAGCAGCAAATAAGTGTAGTGACTCGATCGAGACTCGAGTGCAAGTAAACGAATTCAACAGCAAGCGGACGAGCAAGAATTGCAACAGTTTTTAGAATATACACAGAATGTAGTTTTAGGATAACGTTGGATGACATTTTGCTTTACAGAATGCTTACTCTGAAGGACTATCGTTACCAGCTGGTGAGGGTTTTACACTGGACAGTGAGTCACTCGCTTCACTTGCCGATATAGACAGGTAAGATCTGTGGAGGATTTTCAGTCAATGCCTTAAAATTCAGGGCCCGGTTGTTCAAAGGCTGGATAATGCTATCCAGCGGATAAATCGCTATCCAGCGGATAAGTGTTAACAAAACAAACCACACTATCCACTGGATGGTGATTTATCCATCCTTTGAACAACCCGGGCCAGTTTGATTCTCTTCAAGTGCTGCAGGTTTGCTCCTGTGTGGATAAAAGTGGAATATCCCACTGATTAAATTACTTGCAAAAAAAAAACTCGCGCGTTGTATTTTGAATGTTTAATTTTTTGGACATTTTATCTCATTTCGGACAAATTTCGGATAACAGTTTTGGTTACTTCGGTAAAACAGCTAAAGTAAATAGGCCCTTTGCAAGATCCGGTCACATGGTACGGAATAAATTATGCTGGGACGCAAATAACGCAGTGGGACTTTCAAAACAAAGAAACTCTTACCAGTCCAGCCCGACTTTCCTTTGTCTTGAAAGTCCCACTGCGTTATTTGTGTCCCAGCATAGTTTATTCCGTACCATGTGACTGGATCGTGCAAAGCGCCTATTTACGCCTACAAAACTCGAATTAGACTGAAACAACATCTGATGATGGTTTTACTGCACCCTCAATGCTTTACGAATTCACCGACGAGAAAATAACACAAATTCTATCAAGCCGTTATGTATACAGTCAGGTAGTGTCTCAGCTGGAGTTGGCTCCAAAAAGCCCAGTATGAAGGAAACTAGGAGTTTGGATCTACTTAAAAGTAAACAATAAAAAGGAGAAGCTCTCTCAAGTCGAAATACTCAGAAAAAAATTTTTCTGAGTCCTCCACGGGAGTCGAACCCATAACCTTACAGATACCGGTAATTAACAATTATCCTGCGAAATCGCGCGGAATATCGTCTGATACTTAGCCGCCTACGGCCTCGTCGGCTAAAATCAGACGATATTCCGCGAGATTGAGCAGGATAATTGTTTTATTATTCAACAAATTGATGACCAAATTGATTTCCAAGCTCCTAACATTTTTAAACCTTTCTGTCGACATTTTTTCACTTCACTTTTTCTTCCCACGTACGAAGCTACGTATACCGCCGGATATCTGTTACCTACGGATGACAGATATCGAGAGCATCATGACCATATTTGGATAGTGTTACAATTTTTGAACAATAAGACGCTTTAACCACTGAGCTATGGGAGACTCGTGGTGAGCAAGCTAGGTCATATACTAGGTTCTTGTATGTGAGACACGTGTCCTACCATACTGCAAGGTTCAACATGTCGAAATGATAAATGTGAATAAGTGATAAAACAGTCCTAGTTACCAATCCATTCACTACTTAAAAGTGTTATACTTTACCATAAATATTTCAGATGCTTAAAATTTCCGACGGTTTTATTTTCGTACGCGTTTTTGTCTGAAATATTTTTAATTTGCTAGTAATGTAGCTTCTTATTTTATTGAATGTTAGTGTCAACCTTACTTTGTTCTTTCCAACAGCAAACTACAGGAACTTGTTCCACAGGAAGAGATTGACTTATTAGCAAGTCAAGAATCTTGGAAACCTCACAGAGAACTTGACCACATCTCTCAAGTAAGTAGCTCTTGTTTAAATTTTGTTTTGTTGTAGTTAATTTTTGTCTAAAACTACGAGTAGTCCGGCGCCAGTCAAGACCAGCTCCCTAACTGAAATTGGTTAATAGCGAAGTGCACTCGTGAAGTCTAAAAATAGAATGCAAATCACTGAATTGCCTCGAGACTCGGTCAACATAAGCGTGTTCTGAGAGAAATACAAGGAATGTAGGCGAAGGTTTTGTTTCACAAGTGTTTTAGGAACACCGGCTTTTGCCCTTAAAGAAATCTTCAAAATCATTCACCATTCCAGTTTGTTTGTCTGAGTCATGACGTTACTCGCGCGCTTCGCTATTGAACATTACGTACACGTCAGAACAAAAGTAGTTAATTTCGCATTTGGCAATTTTTCTCGTGCGTGTTCCGTAACACCAGACGAAAGAAGAAAATAAAAGAAGTAAATCACTTTATAAAACCTTTGACTTGTTTTCGCTTAGTTTAGCTTTCCAAGCGTCTTTTCGCAACCTTTTCGTAAGATATGAGTTGCTAATAACGAACTTTACCAAACTACGGTGCACGTTTTTTTCTTATTCCTAAAACTTCTTACTTGCTTATTTAGGATGGGTCAAGTGTAAAAGATTTCGACACCATAGGTAAGTGACGTGTGTTTCTTGAGATGAATTCATCAAGCTTCAGAAATACGAGTAGCATATGAAAAGCCAACATTAATAATAGTTCGATGTTGATTATCAAGACTTTAAAAAATGACATAAATTGCTAACGAGAAACAGGATGGGACTGGATTGTAATACCGAAAAACTTAAGGATGCGAGAATACAGTGGGACCCCGGTGACTCGAACTCTGAAAGGAAAGGAAAAACAATTCGAGTTAGCGGGACTTCGAATTATGAGGGGCCTACTTGAGTTACTGGGGTCCAACTTGCCATGTTAATAATTGATAACTTACTGATTTTTCAGCAATTCAGTATAACAGTACAGTGCAAATGAAACTTTACCTCGTCTGAAACTGTAACACGATTATGCACCTTTGCCATGATCAATAAATACAGTATTGCAATCAGTCTAACTCAGTTATGTCCACGCGGGGTATGGTACACTGTCAAATATGAGAACGGTCGGTTGCACTAACAAAAATCAGATTGTTTTGAGTGTTTTTATCGATTACACGACAAGAAAAGCTTATGGGATGAAGATGAGTTACATGAACCAGAATTCATTAAAGAATTGGGGTAAATTTTGATCAAAGGAAACGAATTTTTGTTCGAGTTTGCGGGGAGTTTGAGTTACCCGGGTTCGAGATACCTGGGTTCTACTGTATAGCTGTAGTGTTTCGAGGGTTGGATCTCTTAAGTTGTAAAAGAAATCTTCAAGGGGTGTTTCCTGTGTCAAGTTAAATTTCATATGGTCTCTTGTATCATTTTTATTCCATAAATCGAGTAATTTCATTGCAAGGAATTCAAAAGGAGCTTTTTGATTTTTGACTTTTTGTAGGACTGGGAGAGAGGATTCTTCGAGAGGAGAAAGAAATGAGAGAAATGAAAAACAGATTGTTGGCTATCGAGGCCGAGCTTCAAACTCTCTACAGAGAGACTGGTGACGAACCTGAGGTGAGTCATGCGGGGAGACTCCCGTATGCAAGTGCCGGGGATGCTGGTTGGAAAATTGAATTAAACCCCAAAGGAGACCAATGTGGGCGTGGCTAGCGCTTTATTTGATCCCTAAAATACCGATTACAACGGAATAAACTCGACCACCAGCCGCTGTTTAGGAAAGTAGCCCGCGCTGGTAGACTGGACTCGAAAGATCGGTGGAAATCAAGCCTAGGAATGGAAATAAGAGCGTTTCTTCTATTATTATTTCTTCAAGTGTATCCTAATTAATAGATACTTCGACGGCTAACAGTACTGGCATTTCATACCCAACATCCTAAGTGAGACCAGTGGATACCTTGATTTATACCCCTGAGCGAGGCGATTTGGAACCACGATCTGTCCCATGGGATTCCACCACCCCACCCCCCCCCCCCTCCCTTAGACGACCGTTTTCCTCTTTGGCATCGGTTATCTTTCAATTGCAGAGCCTTGTCTTAGAACTCTAACCAACTCAATACCATATCACTAGATTAGTCCTGTTCAGTTGAGCGTTCTCGCAAGCTGCTACCCTCCTTCTTATTGTACTCAATGGGTCACAATAACCAGCTGTAGTAGTATTCAAAGCAAAGTCCGTCCCTCCGACTAGTATGGTACTGCATGTTTGTTTCTCAGGTTGGCTTGTCAGAGGACATATTAGCGAGGCTTATCGACGTCAGCTCAAGAACCACTTCAAGAAGCACAACAGTGTCGGAAAGTGTAATGTCAGCCCTCTCGTCTACCAGACCTGGCGATGAAATAATACTCGAGGAGAAAGAACCTCCAATGTTAGCGATACTTGACGGCAATGATGATGACACGAGAACTGACAGCAGACAAAGTTCACACCGAAGCTCTGTCACTCCAGATGATCAGAAGGATAACCGAGCTTACAGTCAACAGAGTTCAAATGGTGCAGATTCCAACCGGAGCAGACAGCAAGGCAGCCGTTCAAGAAGGGAAGTGAGTTCACGGAGCAGTACAAAAGATTCAAATCGTGATAAAGAACACGACAACCGGCCAAAGAGTAGAACTTAGAGCACAGTGTAGTGACTGATACAATGGCCCATCTTCACTCTCCCGCTGGATAGTACTTCTAGATTCTTGGTTTCGCCACTGCGTACATTCGAAAAGCTAATTTATTTGCAATAAAAATAATGCACATCTAATGATTAGAGCTCGATGGCATGTTTAAGACAGGCTTCCAACTGTGGGTTCTTAATAAGTAAACACACAGACCCATTCCACTTTCCCACCTAAGACCTCATTCAAAGTCACGTAGCAACACGTAAGACAGTCTTTCGCAGAAAAAGAGGATGCAACCACCAGTTTGAGTATAAACATTGTTTCACAAACTGGTGTAAACGTTAACATGATTTACACAAGAAATCCCAACGAACAAATTGAATTAACGTGGTTTAACTGACGTCGGTTTCAACGCGGGAGTGTTTTATAGTACAAACCGGTGTGAAAGGTTTCAAAGAAATAAAAGAAGTTTCACGGGGAGGAACAACTTTGCCAATAAACAGAATAAACGTCTCCATCAGCCTTTCCTTGCAATTTGTTTCAAGACCAAATATAGGCTGTTATCCCGCTCCTAAGATTAGATCATTACAGAGTGTAAAAAGAAATCATAAATATATATTTACCAGAGATGTGGTTTTTGTATATATGCCCTAAACTTGTTAGTCGTTAGAAAACAAGAGTTGAATGTAAAATAAAAGAGAACAACTGACGTATTGTCCAGTGAAACAAGCCTGTTTCATTCCTCTTAGCGTCAATTAAATTCAGACATCGTACTGTTCATTTTCTCGTCATTGGAATTGCTCTTGGCTTGTTGGCTGTTGGCCGTGTAAAATGACGCGATCGCAACCATTTCCAGTCGTCGGATCGCAAAACAGTGCGTCGACTCTTGTGCAAATTTCATCTTCATGTGATCAAAGTTAACGCGACACATTGCAAGCGCTAGGCTCGATTACCAGCCGCTGCTCGGGAAAGGAGCCCGGGGAGGGTAGACCAGACACGAGAGAGCGGCGGAAATCGAGCCTACGCAAGCGCACGTGGCAAAGTCGCATGTCAAGTGGCACAAATGAATAAAGGGGGGCAAGTTTCTAAAGAAACTGTGGTGCTGCGTCGGTGGGGCCGGGAGTGTTACAAGATAATTTTTTTTGAACTGCGTTGATAATGTGAATTGGCCACCGTAAAGGAATTGGAAAGCTGGCGTTTCGAGCGTTAGCCCTTTGTAGCAATGAATCGAGGAATTGTGGGTTATGCGTGATTAAAATTAAGAACAACGGAGCTATATTATTGGTTGGTGTATGGTAACGTGAAAAACAACAGAATAAATAAGTTCAATGAAAAGCGTTCGTTGATACCGTGAGGATTAAGAGTGCCGATTTGCAAAATGATTTTTTGTTTCGGAGTTTTGCAGCTTTTTGCAGGGGTTTAGATACGTTTTTGTTGCCTTTCTCTAGGCCGGAATCGGTCGCCTATTCGTCTCCCTGTTTCGCCGATTTATAACTTTTTGCAACGAGTACAAGTTATGCAGTAGGTGGCATTGAAGAGGTAGAGGTGAAATGCGAAGTTCTGTACCTACACCTGCGTACGTCTAATGCCCCGTTCGCACCAAAGCTTTAACATGTTTAAAGGCTATTTAGCTAAACACGGTTTAAAATTGTTTTCTTTATAAAAGCTGCTTACTGATGTTTTTTTTACTTCAAATTCAGCACAATTTATAAAACATGTTTAAGTTCATCTAAATCCTGCATAAAAGCCTGAGTTGCAGTTTTTCTTTTAATTAATAGTTTTCATTTTTCTAAACCTGGTTTAATTAAACATGTTTAGTTGGTGTGAATGGGGTATAACACTAAGTAATGCAAGGGAAATAAAACGACACCAGCAGCATCACGAATTTAATTAATTAATCAATCATTTTATTCACTATGAAATACTACATCGGAGAAAAGTAAAAAAATAAGCAGTCAATGCTCTAGTTTGTCTTGTAGGACATTTTTAGCTTTTTCATAAAATCCAAAAAACACTGCGCCTCCAAGAGATATCCACACTGTCCTCATTGTCACTCCTGAAAACAAGCTGTAAAGATGGGAAGTCAATCAATGAACCAGGGAACCAGCTAATCAAAACAGTCAGTCCGTTGGTCAGTCAGCCAGTCAGTCAATTAATATTATAGCAATCTGGCCCTGGTTGTTCGAAAAGTGGATAACGCTGTCTACCAGATATATCACTATCCAGCAGATAGCGTGGTTTGTTTTGTTAACACTTATCCGCTGGATTGGGATTTATCCGGTGGATAGCATTATCTAGCTTTCGAACAACAGGTTCCAGGCAGTCGGTAAAATTCATACTATGTAATTTGTTTACCAACGGAGCACCAAGCACCACAAGAACTCGTTCAGAAATGCCCGTGCATTCCAGGATCGACAGTCAGTCAGTCAGTCAGTCAGTCCGTCTGTCAGTCCATCCGTCTGTCAGTCAGTTCATCCCTCCATCTGTCAGTCAGTCAGTCAGTCAGTTAGTCCGTCTGTCCATCTGTCTTTCCGTCAGTCAGTCAGTGAGTCAGACAGTCGGTCATTCAGTCAATGAGTCAATTATTGAATCAAGGTGTTTGAAGGGTCCGTACGCCTAGATATCTTGGATCATAGTAAATTAACTATGCTTGGATTGACCCAATTACATAAAGATAGATCGTAAAATGTACAATTACTGCGGCTCGGTACATCATCTGATCGATGATTTCTCTTACCCTGCTATTCCCTCCTGAGCTTTAATAATCATTATTACTTGGATAACACTTGACTGAGTGTACAAGGATCCTTTCTGTTGAAGAAATAAAAGCAAAATAATGATATTTGTGATCTCTGTAATTCTTCTAGAGTCAAAACCCACAACTGTAATCATCATATGATGATTTGCTTGTCCCTCGTGGAGGCCTTAAGCCAAGTCATCTGTTTTCAGTTGTCTTCCACTACATTTTAACCGGTACCAATATGTAGTC
>JAHPZR010040646.1:5000-10000 GCA_019787425.1 Platygyra sinensis | reverse complement strand
TGCTGATGACTAAGAACAGAAACTGGAACACTCTACTTTCAACAATTTTTTGCCAGCAGATTGTTAACTGTTGTACTACTACCAAGTAAATCTTGGTTATCTTGGGCACACGTTCTATGACAGGAAACTATGGGAAACTCATGATATGACAGGAAACTATGGGAAAAGTAATGAGTGAGTGATGAGTGTTAGTGTATAAATCTGGGACTATTAGTGATTTATAGTGGTATTCACAAATAGGATTTATGCTCTAAGTCAATTAAGGACCTGGTCAACTTTCAAATAAAGTTCTCAAACTCATTAATTATTCATGTAGCTCTTACCCAACTAGAGCATCTTATTCTGGTCAGGTGGATGAGTTTAGAAACCCAATGAAAAATGAGTTGAAAACACAGCTGTGAATGAAACCTGTGTTTGAAACAATTTCAAACACAGATGCAAATTTTCTTAATCTGCATATTAAAAAAGCAACAAAAACACATGGCGATAAACAACTTTATTTAAGGTGGCTGAACACAGTTTTCAAGTGCCTATGCCTAATTCTCCATTTCAACATTTTTTTGCCAGAAGATTGTTAACTGTTGTATGACTACCAAGTAAATCTTGGTTATCTTGGGCGTACGTTCTATGACAGAAAACTATGGGAAAACTCATGATATGACAGGAAACTATGGGAAAACTAATGAGTGAGTGATGAGTGTTAGTGTATAAATCTGGGACTATTAGTGATTTATAGTGGTATTCACAAATAGGATTTATGCTCTAACTCAAGTATAGACCTAATCAACTTTAAAGTAATATTTCAAAAAGGAGTGTGAGGGTTTCATCAGGTTTCCAAACTTGAGAAACATTTGAAACCACAAGGCCGCAGGCCGAGTGGTTTTATTGTTTTCGAGCGTTTGGAAAGCTGATGAAACCCGAAGCACGATTTTTGAAATTACTTTAGAAACCCAATGAAAACGGGTTGAAAACACGGCCATGAATGAAACCCGTGTTTGAAACGATTTCAAACACGGATCCAAATTTTCTTAATCTGCATACTGAAAAAGCAACAAAAACACATGCGATAAACAACTTTACTTAAGGTGGCCAAACACAGTTTCAAGTGTCTATGCCCAATTCTCCATTACTTTTAAACTATTTATGCTTTGGTGCTAAATCTCTGAAATTTGTGGGAGTCCACGAATTTCAGAGATTTTATTTCTTAGTAACAACTATTTTACAGTTTTAATAAGTTAGCTAAGTGCGTCGAGCGTGTACAAAGGACGTGATATCTAGTTATTCTCGGTATTCAAACACATTCCTAGCTTCGATACATGAGATTTCACAAAGAATTCAGCAATGGAAGTAACAAAATAATTAATTATGAGATATCTTGGGCAATTCATTACAGAAAATCACCATTTCTTTGAAAGGACAGGTATGTCATATCTGAGGGAAGTAAATCTGCCTTCCTTTTCTCTAAGAAATTCAAGGTTTGCCTTCAATCACCTTGTTTCTCCGGGCCGACTTAAATTTCCTCTTTTATTCTCAGAACTGGGTGATAACATTTGAGTCCTGTCACAACATTGACAACTATTCATCCTTGCTTCATGAAAGCTTAAGGTGTCTTGTTCGTTTTTGCTGAATTATGTTCCTAACAGTGGAAATGCTTACTACAGGGGCTTGTTCCTAATCTTTGACCGGTTGGCTTTAAATTAGGATGCATTTCCTTCTCATAGATACATTGTAATCAAAGTAAAATTAGGATGCACATCATCCTCATAGATACATTGTAATCAAAGTACTTTTTGTCACTTTTACTCATCTGTAGTGTGATTTAGTATTCTTGTAAGAATGGATATAGTTAATTACTGTATTTCATGCATCTGGCAAAGTCCTGTCGTTCTATACTCATGCCTTCCTCTCATATCTGGCTGAATAGAACACCATCAACGTCGATTTTCTTGAGAAAAATGGTGTTAGAAATTCCATAACATTTTTCAAAGCCCCTCAGCAAACTTGTCCATAAGGCAGTACATTGTATGTAATCTTCCTGACAACACTGGGAAAAACTTTGACCTACATTTGCCTATCAAGTATGTGTTTTTCTCATAGTTTCTTTGAAATAATCCCCATCACCTCCAGGGTGCCTCAAGGGAGCCTCCTTGGTCTGCTTCTCTTTATTGTTTATAAATGATTTACCCGCTGTGGTGAAACCCGGAGTAAAAGCTACACTTCATGCTGACGACACAAAGATATATTCCGCTGTTCAGCTTGTTCCTGATTGTGTGGCCGTACAGGAAAGCTTATTAAATATGGATGACTGGAAGCAATGCAACAACATGCAATTTAACACCACAAAGTGCAAGGTCCTTACCGTCACACACAAAAAGCAGCCTCTGATTTATGATTATACTCTTAACCATGCTCAGCTTGAGCGTGTGACAGAAGAAAAGGATCTGGGAGTTATTGTGAATAACACACTCTCATGGGAAAAGCATGTTATTTCTGTTGCCGCAAAAGCTAACAAACTGCTTGGACTTCTGAAGCATACTTGCCCGTTGCCAATGGATGCGTCAGTCAGGCGAACTCTATACCTCTCTCGTCAAGTCGCAGCTCTACTTTGGGACCCAAGTTTGGTCTCCAAGCCAACATTATTTGAAAGCCAAGATTGAGCGTGTACAAAGGAGAGCCACACAATGGATACTAAGACCCGCGTTGGTGAACTTTCATATAGACAGAGGCTAGAGAGGCTCAACCTCCTACCCCTAGTGCTTGACGGAGAGCTTAAGGATTTAGTACTTTTCTACAAGTGCTTGCATGGATATACTGATTTAAATATACATAATTTTGTCTCTTTTGTTACACATGGCCGTACAAGGCAAAGTAATTCATTTAATCTGAAATATCCTCTTTGTATAACTTCAACATTGCAAGCCTCGTATTTTCACAGAATTGTTAGACTCTGGAACACTATCGGTAACTCTGCGCCCAAGACTATCTTCAGTAGTTTGAATACTTTTCAAAACTATGTTAAAGAAAGTCTATTTGACTCTTTTAAGACCTTCGATGTGGAGTGGCCGTGTATTGGTGCCTCTGTTAGATTGTGTGCGTGCCATCGTCCATAATATACTCCTACTAACTTTATATTAATTCATTGATTTGTGGTACAAATCCATTTTTTTCTCTATTTTGTCATGCATCTAATATTTTTGCATTTTATTTTTCATCCAGGCAGTACCTTGCATGGGTCTCCCGTTTCGTACCAACCCTTTTGGGCTGCATTACCTAATATTATCATTATTTGGTTTTTTTCCTAATAAAGTTAATAAAATAAAAAATAAATAAATAATATCAGACTATTAAAATGTGATGCAGCATTAATATCTTTTAGATACACTAGTTAGAGATCATATAAAAAGTGGAAAAATCTGAGAACAAATTATTATGCATTGTTTTTTCGGGCTTTTCCATGTTTTTCCTCTGTCTTTTTCACTCAATTTTGCCAACTGCGTACAACACCCTTGCCCTACCTCCCTCAAACCTCATGCCTCACCCCTAAGCCCTGAATTCAACCTCCTGTTGTTAAATTGCATTTTGACGGACAAACTGGTTATGTGCATTTGACACTGTCGTGGAGAATAAATTTTGAGGAGCTACCCAAATTTTGCACGCTTGTTATTTGAAGGGCGGAAAAGTGCTCAGAAGTCACTTATTGATATATGGAATACAAGACAATGGATTCTGCTTCAGGCTCTGGTGATAATGAGAGACACAATTTTGAAGTGTTTGATGTTGATGACCCATAGAAATATTTTTCTGATGAGGTTCCTGTGGAAAGCTTGGCAGAAAGGGGGCAAAAAAAGACTAATCCTAACACAGGAAAATTTACATTTCCAAACAGAAGAGAACTTTAACGGCCAGGAAAAACAAAGCTCATAGAGACCTCACAAAAATTTGTTCATTTTGCACAAGATTGTCTGATGAAAGATTAGCCATATGAAATCTGTTTAATTATATGACAGCTCAGATGGGGATTATTTCAAGAAACTATGAGAAAAACAACATACTTGATAGGCAAATGTAGGTCAAAGTTTTTCCCAGTGTTGTCAGGAAGATTACATACAATGTACTGCCTTATGGACAAGTTTGCTGAGGGGCTTTGAAAAATGTTATGGAATTTCTAACACCATTTTTCTCAAGAAAATCGACGTTGATGGTGTTTCTATTCAGCCAGATATGAGAGGAAGGCATGAGTATAGAACGACAGGACTTTTGCCAGATGCATGAAATACAGTAATTAACTATATCCATTCTTACAAGAATACTAAATCACACTACAGATGAGTAAAAAGTGACAAAAAGTACTTTGATTACAATGTATCTATGAGGATGATGTGCATCCTAATTTTACTTTGATTACAATGTATCTATGAGAAGGAAATGCATCCTAATTTTAAAGCCAACCGGTCAAAGATTAGGAACAAAGCCCTGTAGTAAGCATTTCCACTGTTAGGAACATAATTCAGCAAAAACGAACAAGACACCTTAAGCTTTCATGAAGCAAGGATGAATAGTTGTCAATGTTGTGACAGGACTCAAAATGTTATCACCCAGTTCTGAGAATAAAAGAGGAAATTTAAGTCGGCCCGGAGAAACAAGGTGATTGAAGGCAAACCTTGAATTTCTTAGAGAAAAGGAAGGCAGATTTACTTCCCTCAGATATGACATACCTGTCCTTTCAAAGAAATGGTGATTTTCTGTAATGAATTGCCCAAGATATCTCATAATTAATTATTTTGTTACTTCCATTGCTGAATTCTTTGTGAAATCTCATGTATCGAAGCTAGGAATGTGTTTGAATACCGAGAATAACTAGATATCACGTCCTTTGTACACGCTCGACGCACTTAGCTAACTTATTAAAACTGTAAAATAGTTGTTACTAAGAAATAAAATCTCTGAAATTCGTGGACTCCCACAAATTTCAGAGATTTAGCACCAAAGCATAATAGTTT
>JAHPZR010040644.1:32500-37871 GCA_019787425.1 Platygyra sinensis | reverse complement strand
GAAAGAAATCCTAGGTAAAAAGCAATTCACTGAGAAAAATAATTGTGATGACGTAAATTCAATACCAAACAATGGATAATCACTAATAAAAACTAAATTTGCTTGACAAGCCTTTATTTTCACTTGACTGTGTAAATTAAACAGTGCATTGGCACATCAAGGAGACTTACAGGAAGAACAGATTAATACCTGAATTGTAATGACTGCTTTGCTGTTCTCAGTTTCCCTTATAAGAGTTGTGGTCATGGAGGACTGCATTCCAGCCCTGTATGTTATATAACCTATGGTGTGTTTGTCAAGCTGCCGAGCAATCACTAGAGGACAAAAACAGAAAAGATACAATAAGCTTCTATGAACCTGTAGACCAGTAGTTATAATCCATCAAATCTTTCTGCTGGCGCGCGATTGGTCTAAACACGTCACATGACCGAATATTCCTCACCTAAAATTGGGGAATACCTGAGAATATTCCCAATTTTCAAAACGACCCACGTTACAAAAAAGATTTGAAGGATAATAAACACGTTAGCCTTCATTTGGGGCTAAAATATACTCAGATATTTGTCCTTCGACATTATCTGTTCCTCGAAGCTCACAGTTTTCCTCAAGCTACAGCTGTACACTCTCGGAATACTGTTCGTTTCTCAGAAAAGATAATGTCCAAAGACAAAATAATATCCTAGCATATTTTTGTGCCAAATGGAGGCTATTGTTTATATATACAGCATTCAGAGGTGAACAATGGCAGGGTTGCTAGGACATTCAGCAAAGCAAGTAAAACCCAGTTGCAACATCTATTGGGCTGAGCTATCAGACATGGCTTTCTTTGCACACTACTATTTGACTCTGGGTTATTTACTGAAAGCATCACTTAAGAAGTTAAAATGTTAATTTGCTTAATATTTAGTTGATGCATTAATATGGTACTCACTGCCATTAAGTCCAGCAGACAAAGAATTTCCGTCACTTTTAAGAGCAACTCCTCCAATTAAATAACTACAGTATTATAAAAGAAAAGGAAAAAACAAGAGAAAGAGACAACTTTTAGACACTGCTCATTTTACAGACTGTAAGCAAGATGGAGGTTTGAAGGAGAGACTTGGAGAGAATTGATAAATGATAGAACCTAGTAAGTTTTTATCGGGCTGGGGATAGATTTGCAATAATTGTCAAAATCACTTTTTATTAAATTATATTTCAGACCAACTGAGAGGTGAAGGCAATGATAATAACTAGTAATAGTTCTCACTACAGATGCCCCCGCTTTTTTTATTCTTAATGGAAGTTTGTACAGGGGATGATTGTTTATGCTTTAAAATGCTTTATTTTTCTTACAGGCTTGATTATTTTGATACAAAATGAGGTTGACAAGCCTACACGACTCCTGCGGTTCATGGCATTAGTACATTTGCCGTTTTCTTTTCGGTCTCTCAACCTTTTTGTCGCTTCACTCTTGTTTATGAAGGGCACTTCGTATTGTGTTGTAACTCGGAGAAAATAGAGCTGTTAAACCGTGTTATGGCAAATTTTAATAGGTAATAGGTCTGCTTGATTTCCGCTGTTATCTGCGTTTCGTTTCATTGAGTTTGACACCTCTGTAATTTGCCTTGTATTAGTGCATTGTTTTGACTCTTTTCTATTGCAAGATATGTTTTAAGATCTCCAAGAATTTGCCTTTGAGGGACAAAATATGACATTTACTGTGAACGTGTTGCTTACTTGCATTCTATATCGTGACGCCGGGCCCGGCTATGATTAGAACTGTTTGCAAGTACAGTAGATTACAGTAAGGACACTCGAACCGTGAACACTTGACATTTTTCTGTACAATTTTTTGGTTTTAAAATTAAGAAATAATGGCTCTTCTTATGATGTATAGTGTTACATGTTTCGCATTTTGTAAGTGTAAAAACATTAAATACTCTTATCAAAAGGTCGAGCCCGCATTCTATAGTCACTAAAACAATGTACAAACAAATATCAAGTGTTCACGGTTCGAGTGTCCTCACTGTAATTCTTCTCACGGGTATCACATTTGCCCTCCTACTTTTTTCTTCTGAGACGGCTTGCTTTACTTGTCTAGAGAAATTCTTTTGTTTCTTGCAGCTATCTGACCGAGCTTATGTTTCTGGAGCTCAATGTATAAGTTTCTTTCTCCTTTGATAGTTCTAGCATCACAAGATTTGAATTTAACTCTTTATGCGCAAGTCTGTTGACTGTGTTGCGTGTTGTATATGCCATTGTTCGGCTTAGTTCAGTTTACGTTTGATTTGTGTGTGACATATCCTCGAGTGACTGGGTCTTTCGGTCAAAGACATCGATGAAATAAATAACTTTATGCAAGTTTTGTCATTGAACCTCGATGAGCAATGCTATTTTCCACAATTTAGAATCTGGATCGAATGAACTTCAAAGCGGTTTTTTAGAAAATCAACTTAAATTGATCGATAAAGCTGACACACAACCTTACTTTGCCAAATGTAGAATTCAGAACCTCGTGGTGTACAACACACTCCCAGAATCCTTCGCTTGTTTTATTCGACCCCCAGTGAACTTTCGGCAATCCTTTTCGAGCCGTGTTCTCAAAAATCGAGATTTTTTTATGGTACAGCGAAATTTTCCTCTCTATACGCGGGGGCTCCTAAGGTGCCTCCTCGGGTTTTGGCCGTCTGGGCCAAAACCCTGCAGGGGCAATAAAATAATATAATCATAATATTTGATAAACTACATGACTGTATATGACAAGAGGAACAATAAATAAATTAATTAATATTATAATTATTTATAACAAACATTATACCAAGTTAAATAATTACATATTAATTTATCACCTTCTTTGAGTAAGGTTTGTAAATGCCCGAAATGTTAGAGTAGGACCATTCCCAGCCTCAAACATTGCCTGAAATTAAACATCACTAAATGAATCCTCTCTTTGTATTACTATAACTTTAAAACATTCCTCAAGGTACAGTAAAAACCCGCGTAAAAGAACCTGGATTTTTCAATTTAGCCTAAATAGGTTCTTATATATAAATGGTACTTAGAGCAAATTTAGGCTACCAAGGTTCTTAAAATAGGTTCTTATATTTTCGTATGAATTTCATCTGAATATGCTATATATATTACAAATATCATCTCATAATACAGTATAAATCATTTATTTGTACCACAGAGCAGTTGGAGACGGTCAGAAAGCTTTCTTTGATACTGTAATAGAGTACAATACCTGAAAATACTTGGGGAATTATTTGAATGGCAAACACAATAGACATACAACATGTTACTTAAGCTTGGAAGAAAAAAAGTTATGTCAAGTTACTTTTAAATAGTTCATGACGGATCTTAATTCAGCAGTTTCTACCTATACAATTTTACAGCAACCCCACTAATAAGAACCTAACTTAAAATTTTAGCCTAAATAGGTTCTTATGTGGAGGGGGCTTAAAATGAAAATTTTAGCCTAACAGGTTCTTAAAACCCAGGCAGGTTCTTATACGTGGGTTTTTACTGTATTCAAGTTAAACAGTCCCAGCAAATTTGATGCTAGTAAGAAAATTTTTATCAATACAGATACATGTATGAGCTATTCAAGACTTCAAGAAACTTTGACTTAAAAACAAAATAGCTGCAGAGACAGCTATATACTCAACCTACAAAGTTTTCTTTGGGGAGGCTCCGTGCCAAGGTCCAACTCCTTACCACTTTATAAACCATTCTGACAGAAAAGGTAGTCCCTTTTCTTACACCTTTTCTTGCCAAAAAGGGCACTCCTTACACATATCTTATTAAATATATTATCATAACAGTAATCATTAATTTTTTTTTACTTTGAATTCGTTCTTTGTCTGCAGCTACATATTTTGAACGAGCTTTTAGCTTGCTAGACGATAAGTCGGTAAGTACCAACTTGAAGCCTGAAAACACACACCTTTCAGGTGGAGCCCCCCAGGGTAGGCCATTAATTATAGGGAGCCCCCCCACCGCCCCGGGAATTGGTGAAGGGCTCCGCCAATGATAATCATTCACTCACCTCACCCCATGATCTGTGTGACAGAGTCCTCTTTGCTGACACTGAAACACTGCCACTACCCGTTCCGTTCTTGACATCTAAAGAGCCACCTAAAGTGAGTGTATCTGTACGAGTAAGAGGTGCCTTGTGGAAGAAAACAAGAAAGAACTTGTTTTGTTTTATAAATTGAAAGTATACCTTTTTATTAAAACACTCCAAGGGAATAAATTAAATATTTAATGGTACAATGGAGTCCCCTTCTATATGCAGTGCAACATGCAACAAATAACACAGTGTGGGTAGCCTTTGATTATATACAGACACAGTCAAGTACTTTTAAGTAATGTTTAAAAAACGAGCAGGAGTGTTTTATCAGGTTTGCAGCCGAGTGGTTTTAGGCCCGATAAAACATGTACTGTGAGTTTTTTGAACGGCTTCAAAAACATTCCACAAAAAGCGTGTGTCTTGGGAGTCCGAACAAAGGTTCAAATTGTGAGGGGAAGATATTAGCATACAAGAAAAACAAGCTATGCATTTATCAGTATTCTTGATATAAAGAATACTAACGAGTAGTGTTTTATCAGGATATAAAGCTCATGCACGTGACACTTTATCGGTGTTTTGATAGGCTGTTAGGCTCATGAATTATTAATGAGTTTTTGAATTACAGTAACTGGAAAATATACCACTCATAAAATTTAGAGGAAACCACATCTGGGACCTAAGTGGCATATTTCCCACACCCTCAATAATGACGATATCGATGACATCATTTCCCACTTTTTCATGGTTGTTTAAGCAAGCAGTCAGTTCATCTGTGTGATAAAAAGAAAATAGGCCATTTTACAGTTGCGTGCTTAGTTACCTGGCCATGAATGCAAGCGAGGCTGGAGTTGACTTTGCTTTGATACAGACCTCTCTGCTTTTCTCATGTAAATGAAAACTAGTTAGCATAAGAACAACTTGATTTGCACAATAAAAGCAGGGAGGTCTGTATCAAAACAAGGTCAACTTCAGCCTCGCTGCCATTCAGAGGCCAGGCCACTGAGCCGACAACTGTAAAATCGTCTATTATACGGCGGCACAAAGATATGAATTTTATTTTTGCATTACGAGAAAAATAACATGTAACTGAGTTATTGTGCTTGTTCGTAAAATACTGCTTTTATGACTTGAAAAACAGAATTGCACATTTTTGTGCTGTTGCTTAGTACTGGTAGTTGTGTGAACCAATACCCTTTATTGTGGGCGACAAAAGGAGCCCGCAATCCTAATCTCAACGTTGCTTTCACAAACGCATGCGCCGCAGTTGTATAGTTTGGCCCTGACTCGACTTTGCTGAAATCTTGAGTCTTCCACCAC
>JAHPZR010040644.1:0-27500 GCA_019787425.1 Platygyra sinensis | reverse complement strand
TAAATACCTTGACACTTCAATAAAGTCCTACTACTTAACTGCTGCTACATTATTACCAATTCCTTTTGTCTTAAAAAAGATCTAAAATAAAAACAATTAGCAGTTATTGAATGAGGCTGAGTAGGATATGAAGAATTCTGCAGATCAAGGAGGGTGTTATCCACAGAGGCCAAAGGCCAAGGTGGATAACACCTTCCGCAATCTGCAGAATTCAGACTTCATAATCTACGAAAGCCAAATTCAATATAATTTTATTGCTTTTATTGTTATTCATTCAAAATATTTCCCCATTCTTAAAGGAGTTACACCATTTTGCTCTTTTTTTTCTGCTCACCAAAAATAACACAACCTCATACCCAGGTTTTCTCGGTCAACGGTTCAATAATCTGCAGTGGGCTGCACTTTTGACGTCATCGGTTCAACAATTTAGAGCGGGCTGCACTTTTGACGTCATTGGTTCAACATTTGGTCAACAGCAGCTGGTTATGGTGAATTATGCAACATGTGGTTTTGACCAATCAGAAATGGCGAAATATTTTGAATGAATAATGATTATAATTATGAACTCAACAGTTAAAATATTATTGAGTTTCACTGTTTTGCTATTTACAAAATGCTCAATTCCCTCAATGAAATGTTCCTGCAGGGAATCATGGTTGTGTTTAACTTCTCGGACTGGATCTAGTTAAGTTTCAATTGATGAATACGACTACCATGATTCCCAGCATGCATGTCTCATAAAAGGGAATTAGCCATTGTGTAACCTTAAGCCACTTTTACTCATGTAGTGCAAAATTCACGAAAATATGTGCATATAATCTAATGCGCTTTACAAATACTATAACTGCAACTACATGTTTTACCAGGAGTTCATTAACCTCTAATAATATATACCAGCCAACTCTCACACCTTAGGCGCGAGTCTCGTGTCTGCAGGTTGAAAACTTTGATCTCACACCGGCTCACGTTTGTGGGCGAATTTTCACGCCTGATTGAAAAATGTGAGTTGTTGCCATCTTGCTTGACACAATTTCCAAAAATATGTCAACTCAGATCCATGTAAGGAACGAAAACCATGTGTAAAATGATTAAATGACAATACCTTCCTCGTGATCTCTGATTTTTGTAGTAAAAGCACTGGGAGGGAACTATAGCGCTGATGTTATCAACTAACGTCGGTCCTTGTGGATAAGCGTTTTCTCGATATCTTTGCCGTCGGCAGACTTCAGACTTCTTCGGAAGACTTCGGACTTCTTCAGGAATCTTCGGAAATGATCCTGTCGTCTTCAAAAATCCCAGCACTCCCAGGATAAAAATCTCACGCTTATATCTCAGAAAAAGTTGGCGGGTATAATAATAGTCTGGGCCATATCATGCATTCACTTTTGTTTTTTCAGTATTATGTTGGCACAGGTTTTTAGCCAGATAGGTGTCCAGGCAGCTTGTGGATAGCCACTGTCTTATTAAGAAAATTGTTTAATTTATTTTTCATGTGTTGCCTTATAAATTGTTAATCTGAGCAGGTCCTATAGCACACCGTGGATGCCCACTTTTAAAATCCTGGCTAAAAGCCTGTGTTGCCACAATTACACAAAGTCATGTATATGACATAACAGATGTGTAAATTTACCTTCATGAGCCTTTTGAATTTATTGAACAGCTCTACAGCAATCTGAGGATAGAGGGCAATCAACAAATTCTCATTTATTTTTTCTTCAGTTGATTTTATTACTTTCTTTAAGATATTATGCACATATTTCCAGCCATTTTGTGAGCTAATACCATTAGGCGTAGTGGAGTATCACAAACAGACTCCCAGAATGGCTGGAAATCAAGTGGAAAAAATACTGGCTTTAGAAAAGAGATTTCCAGATGGTAAACAAAGATTTGCAAGATGGTGACAGAGTTACCGTTGACAATGTGAGAGCTTTAGTTAGCAATTAACTTATAATTTGGTCATATTAAATAATGACTCATAAAATTGGCATAAGTCCAATTTGCCATTATCTATCAAAACGATATTCATCAGTAGCATATTTCAGCTGTTTTACCACTAGGTGATCAAACACGGTTAGCATGACTTATTCAAAGTGCACCAATCAGAAACGTACGGGAATGTTGTTATTCAGACGATTACATCATTCAGTTACTACTGGGCAATATCTTATTAACTACTTTATTTTTATTGTCATTACAATAAAATTTGGCTTCCGTAGAGGAAATGGTTCTTTCAAAACATTTCACGTACTTCAAGAGCACAATCATACTCACTTTCTTCTTGGCGGGATCGTGATGTTTATCTGGATGGTACAACACGCACATGCGTCTGTAGGCTGCTTTTATTTCATTTTCATTAGCCTGAAATATAATTTTGTTGCATCTGATTACAATAAAAATACATTTTTAGCCTCAGTTATTGGATTAAGACTGTATTTACCTCTTTACGGACGTTCAAAACGGCGTAATAATCGATGTTTTCACCTTCGTCTGCTTCCGCCATTTTGAAAATGAACCGCTGATAGTTCTTTTTGAAATCGCGGGCTTATGCTTTTGTGCAATCTTGACACTGATTGGCTGATTTCTTGAGCACACACCCCCAATTCACTGCCATATTTGGAGAAACGCGTGACTCTGTCAGAAAGATACCGATTTCTTTTGCTTTCAGCAGTCCATCTACGTTGCTCGATCAAGTACTCTCGTAGTTTCCGGAAATTTTTCGTTCTGTAAAGCTTTTTCGATCATGCTAGCAGTACGGGCAGTTTTCCAGGAGTCAAGCTCTGAGGTATGGTTTCATCCACTACATTTATTCCGAGCGCAATTTTTTTATGTCATAGGTTTGCCCGCGAACTGTAAACATGCAGTCAGTTCAGGTTTGAGCATTGAACGAACTTACGCAATATCATGGATTGATTCTGATACAAATGGATATGTGAATGATGTAGCCAAGGTTTCAACTTCATATAGTCCTGTTAAGCATTGTTTTTTATGGTACTGAAAAAAAATTGCGACCACTCTTGTGTCGGTAATCAACTTGTAAACATAAGCTAATTACTTTGTGTAGATTGTGCTACTTCAGACATATGCCCAACAGTACAAGCTTCCCGGCAAAGCTTGTATCATCTCTGCAGCGCTCCAATTCTTTGTTGGGCTCGTTATATCGAGAAGGTCTTTGTTGGCATAAAATCTTCTTCATTTCCGCCCTTTTGATCACGAGATACAGCCGGTGAAGAAAAGTTTTGGAAGCTTCCCAAATTGGCATCCTGTCCCCATCATATGGTATTTTATATCGAATAGGTAAAAACTTCTGAAACTTTTTTTGCCGGTTGAAGGCCCAACAAAATTGCTTTAACTGTACTGTGTTAAAAATTATATTGAAATATTGGTAACTACTTTATAAGTTTTTCTTCTTGTTTGGGTGGAATGGTGACTGTGCTGAATTGATTGTGTGCATTGAATAATTTATTAGGCATGCAGAACGTGGCTATGTTTGAAGAGCATTTTTCAAGTTTCTCTTGACCAATGTAGTGTAATCTGGACGTGGCCTAAAAAAGACTGGCCATTGTCTCATCAGTTTCATTTAGAGGGGAAAGCACTACATAAAAAAATAAACAGAATTGAGGCAATTAATTTAATTGTGGGGCCTGATGTTGTTGTGAAAATTATTTGGTTCAGAATCCTTGCACCAGAAAGCATTGCTCTGCCTCCCAATGCAACCACCGACTAATCTAGATAGAAACAGTGTTGACCTAAAGGAATTAAAAGCAGAAATAGAGAGGGTTCAAAGTGAAACTCTGGAAATTCCCTGTATGTTGGTGGCAAAGAAATCTACACTGAAACACCAAGATACACAGTGGCTGTGAGTGCTGTTCATTTGATTTTTAATATTGGCATTGTGCAGTGGCAGATCTAGGGGAGTGGCTGGGGGGGGTCCACCCCCCCCCCTCCCCCCCTCCCCCCCCCTTATTCTGGGTAAAACTGAAGAAATGACGACAAGGGAGAAAAGCCAACAGGGCAAGTAAATCAAAACTGGGTGCCCATCTTAGCTCAAGGTCTGGATCTGCCACTAATGGGAACAAGTTTAGGTCAGGATTGCTATTTAAATTGCAGTCTGGTAGGTGAAGGTTTTTCAATTTTCCGATACATGAAGCTTTTGCTTGTTGACAAATTTAGTGACTGATTTTGACAAAAAAAAATTTTGCATAATACTCAGATATCCTATGTTTTATTATATTTGTAGCCATATAACCATTCCCTGAAGATTGCCAAATACCACATGGCAACTGAGGTAAAAATAAATTTGCATTTTGTTCTATAATTTATACCCGTACTCAATAATGTGATCTGCATGGCAATAATTTGTAAAAGAAGGTAATTAAAAAATCCATCTTGTAAGAAAAAAATGTTCATTTTCACTGTAACGTTTATATGAGTAGTCAGAAGAGAGAGAAAAATGATTTTGATTTTGTGTTACAATGAGCAAAAATTCTTAACATGGAATTGCTACTTACAATGCGTGTTGCTGTAGGAAGTGGTCAAGGAAGCAATTGACAGTGCTATGGCAGCGAGGAAAGAGTGGGAACGTACACCTCATGAACACAGGTTAGGATAACAGTGGCTTACTGAATACATAAGTTTATAAGTGCAGGGAGCTGTAGTGACCTTGTGGTTTGTGCACTCAACTCCAGAAAAAAATAGTCTGGAATCAAGTTCTTGCCCAAGACAGTGTGTTCTTGGGCTACACACTTTACTCTTACACTGCCTCTCCACTCAGTATCAGCAAATTTGTTGCTGGGGTAAAATTTAATAATTACCCTTTGATGGACTATCGCAATAGAAATAGTCCTGGCTGGTCACAATTTCATTTTGTTGGTAACAGGATAACCTCTGACTGTGTGGACCACTTGGCCTGATGCAAACTTGTACCGACAAAGAGAGTACTAAATGCATGTTAATGAATGTACAGGCAATATAAATATGAACAATGATTGAAGTTGACCTCATGTAGACTAGTGGACACCTCATGATTTTGTTGTGAGTGGTTGTAAAATTGTCACACTCATCAGTCACTGGATTTAGCACAATCAAACTGCTCAAGACTGCTACATTTTTGTAGTAAGGAACCATACTCACTGTCATCTTTCATTAAAGCTCTCTGAATGTACAAGCTTTAAAAATCCAGTCATCTCTGTACTTACCAATGCTGCTAGAGTGCAGTACATACATTTGTTGACTTATTTAATTTCTTTTGTTAATTCCCTTATTTCAGAGCTGCCATCTTTCAAAAGGTAGCAGATTTAATTGCTGGAAAATATAGAATTCAGTCACTTGCTGCTACTATGGTGGGACAGGTAAGAAAGTCTCGGGATTGATTACTTCTAGAAAATTATTCACTTATGTCACTCTATAATCAGTGTACATGTATTACAGTGTATTTAACAAATAAAGAAGCCTAAGCCGTGTATTACACTGTGATAAAACACGACAGGCATTTGAGAACACAAGAGAAATGTAGAAAGCACGAGCTGCAGGCGAGTGTTTTCTACATTTCTCGAGTGTTCTCAAATGACTGGAGTGTTTTATCACAGTGTAATACACGGCTTAGGCTTCTTCATTTGCTTTATGATATAGATTTTACGCACGCAAAACAATAAAACAGTGCAGTCACCGCTTTTTCTATGTTTTATACTCTCACTGATAAAACATAGATTTTTGACCAATCAGAGCGCATGCAAGGTCCTATCTATTTTTTTTTTTTTGTTTTTTTTTTTTTTTTGTATTTTATTTATTTATTTTCTTTTACAGGTATACTACAAGAACATACAGATCGATACCTACAAAAATTAACTTGCAGACTACAAAGAAAAGAAAAAAACAACAACAACAAAAGACTACACTACTCTACACTAGGCTAGACTACACTACACTACACTGCACTACACTACACAACACTACACTACGCTACACAACAAGGATTAAAACACATATTCAACTTGAACTTAAGCTAAAGAGTAATTTAGGGAATCTTAGAAAAACGAAGTTTGGGTAGCAGCTACTGTTGTATTAATGGGAGTAGAGATTTCCATTTTTTATCGTGGAACTGGATTTTGTTGTTTTTTTTCGCAATAAAACGTTCGGTTTGGAACGTCTTTTTAAATTTATCGACTAGCAGCCTTATACGCAAAGAGCCCTTATTTAACTTACAGCGGTAAATGAAGTATTTAGTTTCAAGAAGGATGTAGTTGACTAGAATGCTTATATTATCTGTATCTAAAATCCCAAAAAGGACATTCTTGATATCCAACCTAATAGTTATATTTAAAGAATTAAGTAAACCCTTTAAATCATCCCAAAACATGCTTACTTTTGCACAATGGAAAAAGAGATGTTCTATGGTCTCCAACTCCTTCTCACAAAAATCGCATAAGGGAGAATCTACTTTTTTAAACTTAAACAGCATGTTGTTTGTATATAAGATCCTGTTTAATATTTTATATTGGAATTCTCTCAATTTAGTATCCAAAGTTGTTTTGAAGGGCAGTAGATATATCTTTTGCCAGTCTAACTGGAATGTGTGCGTGCTGAAAGCCTCATTATATTTCTTTTGCGCTGTTGGTATACTGGATATCTTAGAAACAAAACTGTCATATAATAACTTTGATTTAAGGTTTTGGAAATTGACTTTTTTCCCTTCAATACGTAACTTGAAATCAGTTAGGATTAGGTCGTGAGTTTCTGAGGAGATGGAAGTTTTATTTGTTTTTAATATTTTGCGCCATTCTTCTGGAAAAGCACTGAAGAGACTGAAAAGTAGGAAATGTTCAACTGGTGAGAGGGTTGAATATAATGGTTCCTTGTTCGACTTGAATTCGCCCCGTGTGTCATAGAGGTCTCCAATTCTTACTATTCCAAGACCAATCAGACTACTGTTATAAATTGACTTAGATTCAATGCAAATGAACTGGTTGTTCCATATGACCTGATTAGCTATTTCAGAGGATGAGGAGGGGTTGTCCTCGTTTAAAAGAGTCCATGCCACAATGCATTCTTTATAAAATTCTGGAAGAGTTATCGGTAGTTTATTGTAGTTAAAATTGCAATGAAACAAGAATTTCCCCCCTACTTTTTTAAGATAGACATCTAGAAACATCTTCCAGCTAGCGGGATCGGTGGAGAGATATCTCTTGATACACATTATTCTTTGGGCAGAAATCATTGACTCAATGTTGGGCATTTTCAAGCCTCCCTTATCGATAGGGTTAATAAATGCTGTACGCTTTACTTTATCTTTTCCCTTCCAAACAAAGGAATATAGTAGGGTATTTATTTTTTTGATAAACTCTTTTCTATTTGAAACGAGAACGACCCTGTATAAAATCTTTGGTATCGCGAAAGACTTGATCACTTGTATTTTTCCAAGTAGTGTAAGACCTCTCCAGCTCCAGCCCTTCAACAAACGTCTCAAAGATTTCTCGATAGATTCAAAGTTAAGCTTATAAAACAGTGAGTGATTAAAGGTGAAATGAACTCCTAGAATTTTTACAACCTTACTTATTTCATTAACACCTAGTTCTGAGCTGTTTACTTCCATATTCCCTAGTAGAAGAATTTCCGTTTTGTCGTGATTAACCTTCAATCCGGAGTATGTACTAAACAGATCGATAGTATCAAAAAGGTTGCGGTACGAGAGTTTGTCCCTAACAAATGATGTCATATCATCAGCAAATATAACTAATTTGATTTCAGAACCATCCACTGCAATACCCTTAATTTGATCGTTATTACGTATGGATAATGCCAATAATTCGAGTACTATTATAAAAAGAGATGGCGAGAGTGGGTCGCCCTGGCGAACACCCCGTTTAACATTAAAGGAGGGAGTGGAAAAACCATTATTGATAACACAACTTGATATATTCTTATAGAACGTCTTGATCCATCCCAAGAAGGATTCTCCAAAGCCAAAGAATTCTAGCGATTTGTGAAGGAAGTTCCAATTTAAAGAATCGAAGGCTTTCTCAAAATCAATTGCAGTCATTATACCTTGGTAGTCTCGCATTTTTGTAAATTCCAAAACATCGCTTATCGTACGAGTTGCATCGAAAATTGTTCGTCCTTTCACAAAGGCATTCTGATCATAGTGAATAATATGAGGTAGGACATTCTCTAGCCTTTTAGCGATAGCTTTTGAGCCAATTTTAACATCAACATTTACCAGAGAAATTGGTCTCCAGTTTTTTATCCATCTCCTGTCTTTGTCCTTTTTCTCAATTAAAGTTATTACGGCTTGTTTTTGCGAATATGATAATTCACCATAAAGATACGCATAATTTAATGAGTCCACTAGAAACGTTCCGATTTCTGACCAGAAGAACTTGTAAAATTCTATAGTGAGCCCATCATTTCCAGGTGTTTTATCATTACTAAAGGTAGACAGAACCTTAAAACATTCGGAGTATGTTAATTGGCCCTCGCATGTTTCTCGCATCGAGTCAGTTAACTTAGGAGATGAGAGGGTATCTTCCAGAAAAGGGCAGGTTAAATAGTCAGTTTGTAATCCCGACTTCTCGTCATAAAGTTCCGAATAAAAATTGTGAATTTCAGTCATTATAGTGTCCGGAACAGTAGTCTCTTCTCCATTTACTCGAATAAGCTTTCGTATGCAGCTTTTTTTCTTATTTCTGTTTTCCAGATTCAGAAAGTACTTGTTGTTTCTTTCCCCTTGTTCAAACCATGTAGCGCGGGAACGAATGATTGAGCCTCTTACAATGTAATCATACTCTTTTTCGTACTCTGTTTTGGCCGATTCGAGGTTAGCAAGATTTTCTTGTGTCGGAGATTCTGCTATTTTTTCCTCACACATTTTGAGCCTGTTTTCGATTATTTGAATTCTATTTCTCCTTTCCTTAGCTTTCAGTTTGCTATACGATATACTTTCTCCTCGAATTTTGAATTTCATCCAGTCCCATTTAATTCTCGAATCATCGCAGAAAGTAATTTCTTCAATCCACTTTGGAAAGTTTTCACGTAAACGCTCAACGAAAAAAGCGTCATCCAGGAGACTGTTATTGAACTTCCAAAAAGATGGGCCACGCTGCTGATCACTTAAACTGTCAATTTCTAATGTTATTGCGTGGTGATCCGTTCTTATAGCTGTCACTATGTCGACTTTAGCTACGTCATCTTGTAATAAATCACTTATGAGCCAATAATCGAGGCGTCTTTGAATAATTGGGCTTTTTTGTCTCCAAGAAAATTTCTTGCTATTGGGATTACGGATTCTCCAGATGTCGACTAAATCATAATTCAACATAATGTCCTCCACACACTTAACTGAGTCTTTTAATACAGGGTTTCCACCCGAACAATCTAGATCTGGATCCATAGTTACGTTTAAATCCCCTCCTAATATAATTTTGTGGTCAGGATCATTGTATCCCTCATCATTGATGAGCTCAGACAATGTTTGGAAGAACAGCGATTGCTTAGTGGTGGTATTGGGGGCGTAAATATTTACCAGAAGGAATGGAACATCTTGAATAATTGTCTCTAGAATAAGGTACCTCCCTTCCTCATCCGATCGAACTGATTTCAATTTGCAGTCAAAGGATTTACGTAAAAGGATCGCGACCCCACGACTATGGTTAGAACCATGAGCAAAGTAAATGTCTCCGGGCCACTGCTTTTTCCATTGATTCTCAATCTCTTCAGTGCTGTAAGTTTCCTGCAGAAAGCAGATGTCTGAATTTTGCTTGGTTAGCCAGTTGAAAATGGACTTACGTTTTTCAAAAGTACGGATGCCCCGAACGTTCAGCGAAAGAGTTTTAAACTTTAGGTTGTTTGAATCCATTGAAATTTGCATACGTATGGTGAAAGAGAGATCAAAACAGTAGCTGTTATTCCCAGAAGGGTCACTGTTACCCGAACAATTAACGCATTCGTGACTTCGTTAAGTGCAAACTGAATAAATATAGAATAACATACATAGCAAAACAAAAGAAACGAGATAAAAAACGTAGCCAGTATGAAGAATTAAACTGTTAAAGCTACGCTTGGACGAGATCAAGTGTTATGCTTTTGTTTAGATCGAAAGAAAAGCTAAGGAATATGCTAATCGTAGCTCCTTATAGAAACGAAAAAAAATAAACTAAGAAGTGAACTACTCCCTGCGAATTCTATAAATAAATAACCTGGAACCGTTTTAAAAGCTTGAAACTTAGCAGATGCTTACTAATCAGCTCGTAGGCTTTGTTTCGAGAAGCCGTCCTCACCTAAGATAGTTAAAGGAAAAGTAATTGCTTATCTCTATTTTACCTCCACGCCGTCAATAAAGAGTTTATAGGGTTCCATTCTACTGAAGGCTGCTCGTTTTCCATCTTTTCTTGCTTGCACCATCGTCGGAATAAGCCTCTTCCTCATATCAATAACCTGCTTTAGGTCAGACTGAGACTGAGCATGACTGAGTAAGGACGTGTGATCGCTAGCTCCGTAACTTTTGCTGTACTCTCCCATGCGTTTTGATATTTTTTATGGAATTTTCATCGCCACTTTCATCTCTGTTTAAACGGAAATCGAGAGGAAATAATTCACCTACCAGCGAGAATATTTCCCCCGAAACGAAGCGGTTGAAAGAGAGTGTGAAAGAACATCAAGCAAACGCTCCACCCGCCATTGTATCGCCGCCTAAGAAGAACGATTCCGAAGACGTAGTTTTGTCAGCCCTCAATATGGCACAGGATTTTGCCTCGAAAGTAGACCTAATATTATCAAAGCTAAGCCAACTGGAAAACATTGGCACACAAATAAAAATATTACAGGACTCCGTGGATCGAATGAATCAAACGATCGCAAACCTACAAAGTGATTTCTACCGCCTAAAGGAAGACGTACGGAATACAGTTGAAGAAAGCAAGTGCGCTTAAAACAAGCGTAAAATTCCTGAACGATGAAGTGGAAAATAGTAACGAGAAAACTTCCAAGACGACGAAGATTTGAGGTCACAACAGGAGATGGGATCACTTGCGCCTTCCAACTCTTAAATTATGAAAAGTGTATAGCCGCCGCGAAACTCTTCGCTTTCTACGGCTATTTCAGAAACCGAAGGAGGAAGAGAACACGGGAAGTCCGTTTTGAAAGCCTTCTTGGAGAAGAAAGAGTTTAAATGTGGAAAACGCCCAAGATAAAATCGAGTTCCAAAGAGTTCACCGCGTCGGTAAAAAGGATCGAAACACAAGGAAAAACCCAGGGCCATCCATAGCCACGCATGCCTTCGCTTCAAAGATCGAGAAAACCTTCTTTTCCTTTGCCGATTCGCAACAATCGATAGGCAGTCGAATTTCGGTATTGGCCCAGATCTACCCAAGGTCCTATCTATGTTATAATAAGTAATAAATAAGTCTCGTTCAAAGTGATGCAAGCTTTGAAAATAAACATACAACTTTAACAGTGTGTGTCTCCATGATTGTAGGACTGATTACTTGATATTCACAGTTTTGATACAATATTGTGGTTATCTCCTTTTAGGCCAAGACTGCCTTTGAAGCTGATATTGACTGTGTACAAGAGATTGCTGATTTTTATAGATTTGGAATCCATTATGCCAAGGTAATTTATAAACTCAATCAACTGTGTTTTGTTCACAGCATACTATTAATAAGGGTGTTTGTAAGGTTCCTGTAGGTTAAGTAAAAGGATTAAATTTGTGACCATTTATTGATGTCAAGCATGTATCAGACTGAAATCTTCAATCAGAGAAGACCGTTAGAGGAAATTTGTAGCTGTTCTGTTAAAAAGTTCCACTATGAAAAATTAACATGCCAGCTTACATAGTCCCGCATTTCTTAGCTAAGTTGTTAGTCAATCTGAATTTGATTCCAGAAACTCTTTGAAGGCCCTGAGCTTCACCAGCCACGAGGAGTAATCAACCGAGTCACATACAGAGGACTAGAGGTAGAGATATTAATCTATTTTGTTAGTATCTACTGGTCAGTCATGTGATTTCAATTTGTTTTTAAATCTTGGCAAATCATTATGTAATGATTATGTAATATTAAGTAAGTATGGTATATTTTCTTAGGGTTTTATTGCTGCCATTTCTCCATTCAACTTCACTGCTATTGGTGGGAATTTAGCTGGTACCCCTGCGATTGTGGGAAATGTCGTTCTCTGGAAACCTGCTTCAACAGCAATCTTGGCATGCTACGGTGTTCAGAAAATCTTCCAGGAAGCTGGTGTCCCTGATGGTAATCTCAATACAGTATTATTATTTTGGAATTGATTATTTTAAAGTGTTATTAACAATGGTACACTGTAATAAGTCTGAGTGTGGCCCAGTTTGGTCTGTAATCATACGTCGGGTGATTAAAAAAATTGGACTAATCACAAGAATGATTACAGACTGAATTGGATGATGCAATGTTCTGTTACCAATTATAATAACAGTTACAATTTCTTACAAAACATAGTTAATCAAGCGGAATGGTTAGGAAGCCGGCAAACATCAAAGGAGCAAACAAAGTTGCCAAGATTTAATTTTGAAGGTCCATGACCGTGCAAACTCTTTTGTTTTGCACTCGTACACTATGCATGAGTTATGTAACCAACATGTTTCTATTGGTTAGATCCTCAGAACGGAGTAAACAACTATTGTGTTTTGTGAAGGGTCAAGGCCAAAAAACGAACAAAAACCTACAACAAAGAACTGTGTCGAGTATCATAACCATTCCCCTCTATTAACTATGTACAAAAGTAAATTAAAGTTTTAATTGAAGAAAAGCTTAATTTAACAGTCATTTTTAAATATCAGAATAAAAATATTGAGAACAGCTTGCAAAATGGTTGTTAAGTTCTTTTCAAAACAGTCACCGGAGACTAAGCCTCCACAATTTTAAGTCAGTCTCTTGAATTGATTACTAAAGTGACTGTAGTGGATGTTGTGATTGGCAGGTTTAGTGGACAGGACCTAAAATGATTGGCTTACATAACTGTCCAATTACAGGTGTCCGATTACATCCAACTGCCCGATTACACTGTCTGGTTACAACTTTGCAGATTTATTAAGAGCAAAATACAGCAGTCACCAATCATAACTGAGAAAATTGTAATTGTTGTGATTGATAATAATAAGCTACTCTCTCTTTCTCACTAGTACATTTACTGCAGGTCAGTCTTAATTGATAAATGTATGACATGCATACTATTATACAGAAGTCTGTTGTGGATTTTTCCGATGTATAAAGTACATTAAAACTCAACTGGTTATTAATTCTTACAAGGCATTATTGCGTCATCATTGTCATTGTCATCATCTTCATCGTCGTCAGTCCTTGTTGTGCCATTGGACGCATAAGGCCTTACGAGGCATTATCAGAAAAAAACCATTTAAGTTTGATTTTGCACACCAGCTGTTACTTAAGGAAAATAAATGTCTTGTCATCTATGTTTTGTTTTCATTACAAGTTGCTTTTGTTGTCTAGGTGTTGTGAACTTTATCCCATCCTCTGGGCAAACATTTGGTGACAGCATTACAAAATCACCTCATTTAGCTGGAATTAACTTCACTGGCAGTGTTGAGTAAGTTGTGGAGATCATCAAGTCAATGTTCAATTGACTAAACATATAAGTTGATGCATGTGCCCTGTTAGGTCATTTGATACTGCCATGGAATTTAATTTAATTACTGACAGTCTGAACAAGTAAACTTATGGTAATTATATTATTTTGTGGTTTGTAAGATTTACAACTGATATCACTTCTCAACATATTTTTCAGAACATTTAGATATATATGGAAGAAAGTTGCGGAGAATATTGATATATACAGGTATGCCGCCAATTGAAAGTAATCATCTTTTAATCATTGAGCAAAAGTCCTTCAGCAAATGATAGTCTCTGGTATTAATGGATGCTTTATTTCTTTACAGGACCTACCCAAGGCTTGTTGGAGGTAAAGTGTATTTATTGACATATCTGACTTGTAAGGAAAAATTGATATTACTTAAAATAGGTTTTTAAACTTGACAACGTTAATCTTGTTTTCACAAAAAAATATCAGATGATAATATTTGTTTTGTTTGTTTACAGAATGCGGAGGAAAGAACTTTCACTTTATTCATGCATCTGCTGATATTGGTAAAGCTGGTCTTTTGCCTATATTGAAATTAAAAAACGAGGTTCACTTCTAGTGCAAAAGCTGCGTTCATTCCACTAAAAATTTAAAATTTATTGATGAAAAGGTGACAATAATTAATATTGTTACTATGTCATTGCTAAATTGTTAAGTTTGAGTCTGGACTAAATCTCATAATTTCTCAAGATTTCACTGTAAAATTAGAAGGTACTAGTAACAACAAACTGACCATATGAGAACTGAAGTATTTTTATTTATATTTCCTTCCCTATTCGACAAAATGGTTTGTGAGATTTATTTTTATTTTCCAAATTATTTCCCTCTGTGAAAGATAACCTGTACAGTGGAACTCGCCTTACAGCCAGCTCCATTAATACAGTTTCCTTGTTATGATGGCGACTTTACAGGGTTGTACAGTATATAAGAACGAAGTTCGCTGGCTTCTCCGCCAGGTTTCGCCTGCTACTTTCATTGCTTCACTAGTCAAGATATGTCGAGTAGATGATGTTTATCAGGTCCCACAACCGTCTACTTCAAAACGCTGACTACTTAAAAACTTAAAGAAAACGCTGCTTTATTCTGACTGCTCCAAACAAAAGCTTAGTCGGTTATTTATTTACTACACTTCCCAGTTGAGCACCACACCACACAAGTTAGGACACAATGCTTTGATGTTTCGGATGGCAACGGGAATGCATCCAATGGAAACGTGAGCAGTCTTATGGCCGTCTCATACAAACAATTCAGTGTCGTGAAGCGACTTGTTATTTCCTCAACTAAATATTAAAAATGGTACTCGGCAGCACTAACCAGACAACTTGAAACCATGAAGTATCCACTTGTCTGTCTTGTACTCACTCCATGTTTGATTGTGGAGCTATATGGAAAAAACACACAATATAATCAACATAGTTTAGAAAGCACAACTGAACCAAAACTGGCACTGCCTAGTAAGCGCCTGGTCAAGTCTCTGCAGAAAGCTTTACATGCAGTCTGTTTCCATTGGATACATTCTTGTTGCCACTGAAAACATCAAAGTTTTGACTTCAAAAACTTTAGTATTTACAGAACCCCTTTAATATAGCCACCCAGTTAAAACGGCCAGATTTTTGTGGCCCGTTGGTTACCAGATTAACGGGGTTACAAGTGCTGTCAGTACTAAAGTTTTGCCTGTTTGGTTTTTAAGACACTGCTGTGAACTGCACCATTAGATCAGCATATGGGTATGGAGGCCAGAAGTGCTCAGCATGCTCAAGAATGTATGTTCCAGAATCCAAATGGGGAGAGGTGAGTTGTCCAGCCAGGTTGGCATTGCTACCAAGAGAGCATTTAGCTCTGGGAGTTTGCAGATTTTGTTCCAAAGTACATTTCTCATTTAGAGGTTGGTGTGCGTTTGTCACAGTGTTTTTTTTTTCTTGTGGGGGGGGAGGGTAATGCCAAGTTCAGACGCCGTACTTCACATGAGCTGAACCGAATGCTAATGGGGGAGAACAAAGGATTTTTTCTCATTTGCATTCCATTTTTCTCATGTGAAGTATGGCATCTGAACTTGGCCTAAGGCACTTTTACCACTATTGAACAGTCCCCCCCCCTCTCTCTCTCTCCACCCATGTATTAACGTCACTTGGTGAGTAGTACTGGCAACAGTAAAAAGACGGAAAGGTAGTGGGGTACAAGACAACGACCAATGTGGCGGTGCTTTTAATTAGTCAAGTAAAAGTTATAACACATTTATTACAGAAACCTGGGAAAGGGACATTCGCGCATCCTTACTGCGTAGGCAAATTCATACGCCACGTCATACCTCGATGCGCGCTAAGTAATAAAATACGCAAATGATAGGGCGGATGGCCATTGTTATGGCTTTGCCTGGATTTAAAGATCTTGGACGTTCGGTGACCCCTATTTTTCTTTGATGGAGATTGTTTGCCTCCGTTGATTCGCCTTCGATATTTTTAAATATAAACCTCTGTAGGCCATGCTGAATTACATGCGCCAATTTTTCAAAATCAGGGTAGTTTACCACACGCTTTATCTCTGAAACGAAGTCGGTGACCCCCAATTTTTTTGATATTTCTGACACAAGTAACTCATTATCTGACTCAAGTAAAATTTTAAGTAAAATCTATGGATTGAAAATCTTTTGCGGTAATTGCATATAGCTGAAGGAAAGCGCGGGAACACGCGTGCGAAAGTCACGATTGGTTTTGGATTTACTTCTAATTGGATAAAAAAAAGTGGCACGAGTTTTTTAAGCCAATCATGAGGTGTGGCGTAGTAAGTGGAAAACCAATTAACGTCCCAACGTCCCAACACTCGCACGAAAACCGCTCTGTTGTTTAGACCCCTATTTACAATTATGATTATGTGCTTTTGCATCTTTTTAGAATCCTGAGCTAAAAAACAGCAACTTTGTTAAAACTTTCCTTATTGTTCATTTCTTCCGACTCGTAGATCAAGGAGCACCTTGTTAAAAAGCACCAAGAGTTGAAGCTGGGCTCGGTATGTTAACAACCAAGATGTACGTGTAGTTTAATTAGGCTTAGAAATTGTCTCTAACATTAAGGTTCAAATACATGGCTTCATTTCTATTGATTTCCTTAAATTATTGTTAGTTATAAAATCATTTAGGCTGATGTGTTACAATATGAAAATCTCTTGACAGCCAGAGGACTATGATACATTTATGTCAGCTGTTATTGACGACAAGGTGAGTAACCTCATTTAAGAAATAGAAAACATGTACCGTGTTTCTATCGAGTTATAAGAATATGATAGTTAACCAGTCAGCTGGCATATTTTCTTAGGGCTCTTTTCTAATATTTAATGCTGTATATTCTCTAATGTATTTTGAGCAGTTCTCAATTGAGTGTTTGTGAAGTCGAAACCATTGTATTATCACTACTCTAGCCAGTCACGGAGGACAGAGACCATCTAGCCTGCGTGGCAGGCCGTAGAAAGGGGGTCACGCGCTCGTCTTTCCCCTTTCCCTCCTCTTCGGACGCCTGCCACACAGGCTAGAGACCATCCGATGAACCAATCAGTAGAATAAGTAGAAGTTAATACATGTAGCCAATAAGCTGATGCGAAGCTTTTACTTCTGATTGGTTGAAAAAGTGGCGCGCTTTTTTTAGCCAATCGTCTCGAGAGTGTTTAGTAAAGCAGGCCTCGACCACACTGCACGGGAGGAATTTGAAAACGAAGGTCCCACTCTAAAAACGCATCAATTGTTTTCCGTCCACTCTACGCCAGAAGAATTAAAAAACGCAAGAATAAATTATAACCTACCATCGTTTTCAAAAAGCTTTTCAAAGAAGAAGTTTCAAGACGATGTTAGAAGTCAGTTTATTAAAATGCGTTGTTTTCTTTCCAGTCCTTCAAGAACATTAAGGATTACATTGATTATGCCAAGGGCAACCAAGACCTCAGTATCGTGGCTGGAGGAAAATGCGACGACAGGTAACGTTCAAGCGAATTTTTAAATTAAACAACTCGCAAAATTTATCAAACAACGTTTGTCTATAATGGTGAATGGTCTCATACAAACAAGAAACGACATCATCTTTTTGCCCAATTATTTCCGCAAAACTGTGACATTAATTGTTGTTATATTGTTCTAGTGTTGGGTACTTCATCGAACCAACAATTATTGAAACGAAGAAACCAGACGACAAGCTTATGAGTGAGGTACAGACATTCGCGTATAATTATGATCAGTTTTCACGAGTCTAAATATTTTCTCCTATATTTTGACCTTCGCAGAAACTTTATTTTAAGTTACGTATTAATGGGTCTTTTTTTATCTGCAGGAAATTTTTGGGCCCGTTCTTTCAGTGTACGTGTACCCCGATCAAAAATACAAGGAAACTCTCGAATTGGTAAGAAAACTGACTGTTACTTTACCTCCAAGGCAAACGAGGTTGTTCCAAACGTTTGCAAGTTAGAATTATCCATGTCTCCCAAACATGTGGAAAGAGTTTTGTTCTATTTGATGCAGACATTTTTTCAACGCTCCTATTTAGTTTAGTGGACTCTGACGAAAAGTAACACAATGAAGGAAAGTTTAGACAAAAGCTTTCTTCTTATTTGTTGACGTTCATTGTCGTCTCAAACAATTTTTATAAAAATAACGACACATTTGAAACGAAGTTTGCAAGACATGTTCCGATCGTGCAACGACCATCTTCAGTTGGAAGTAGAATTAATTTGAAGTTACATTTGAATTTATTTTATAATGCTAAACAAAGATAAATAACAACGTGAAATAAAATTGGGAATCTAACAAAATAGCTAGAGGTAACAAAAGAGTGTACAATAGTAACATGTTAATTAGAACGAGAGAGTTAAATTAACGGGATATAATTGCTTGTTTAAAGAAGGTTGCTCCCAGGAAATATGTAACGCTTCTTTTATCTTGACCTAGAATTTTGTGGTCGCATGATCTATAACTTTAAAACATTCAGCAGTGCAGGAATTACGGCATGCCTCGGATTGTTGAAGGTGTTGAAAGATATGTGAGGTCCTGTCCCATGACACGCATTCGCGAACGCTTAGGCCCCGTCCACACTAATCCGTTTTTCAAAACGAAAACGGAGCTGTTTTGCTCCGGATACGGCTATCGTCCACACTACAACGCTCAAAACAATCACCGAAAACGGAGCCATTCGAAAACTCTCTCCAGAGTGGAGCGATTTGAAACGATGCTATTTGAAAACGCTGTTTTATAGTGTGGACGGAAAAAACGATGCAATCTGAATAGGGTGACGTCATCACGATCGGGCTCCAGACCACTCAACCGTGAATATCCAAAATGGCGCCAATTTCGCGGGCCCATATGTTGAAATCCGCATGCGTCGAATTCATTTGAGCATGCGCACTGAGGGTATAAAAGCGTTTTCAAACAGATACGGCGTTTGTAGTCTGGACGGGCGAAAACGATACTGAAACGATAAGTGTGGACGCAAATCTTTTTTGAAAACGGATTAGTGTGGACGGGGCCTTGAACAGGAATTGACATCTGAAGAGTCGAGACGCTCGAAATTTGAACTGTTTCAAATTTTATGCGATCGCATAACGCGATCGCATAACCCAAGCGAGAGAGCGATTGGACTTCTAGCAAATTTTGCTGACTGAGAAAATAGCTATGTTTGAGTTTAAACTGAATATCGTCTTTTATGATAATTGCTGATGTGGGATCATTTCTGTTTCACAGGTTGACAAAACGTCGCCGTTTGCTCTGACCGGAGCAGTTTTTGGCAAAGACAGGTAATAACTTAACTATGATTGCGTCGGCAAAAAGAGTTTAACCTTCTGTAAAATTCAGCTGAATAACTGAAGGAAACAGTACCCACGAATTGCCTGAAGGTTTAGATACAAAGGATTTTTCAGCTTAAGGTTGAATTTGCTAGCAATTTTGCACAATTCTCAGAAAAAATAATCTAGCCGAGCGATATAGAGGAAATTCCTTTTCTTTTGTTTTAACTTAGGAAACCAATTTAACAATTGTGTAAAATTGCATTGCAGACATTTCATTCAGGAAGCGTCGGATATTCTTAAAGATGCAACTGGTAATTTCTACATCAACGACAAATCAACAGGATCTGTTGTCGGACAGCAGCCTTTTGGAGGCGCGCGGCTGTCAGGTGAGTTATGTGCATCACAAATATTTTGCAGAACTCCCAAGTATATTAGAACCATGCCGGAAATTTTCAATATTGTAGTGTTGCAGCATGTATATACTAAAGCCTTGTTTTCACTGGCGGTGGACAAAAACACAAGCGGAATCACAAACGCAAACAATACGGATGACCCAAGTTAAACGAAATTCGACGCAAACATAAGCACAAGCAAATCATCCGAACCTTCCAAATTGTTTAGGCGCGAGGAAATCTGGATCCAGTGTTTTCACTGGCCAGACGTAACCACGTGGGATAAATATCCTTGTGCTTATTAAGCAAGCAGGGCAAAGATGCTTTTCCCGACCAGTTACCCAATCCACTAGCTACTCGCGTTTTCGCGCGCTTACCGCAAGTTCTACCTTTTCCCGCGCTTTTGGCGCTGGTTACATGGCCGGGTTGTTCAGAGTCCGATAGAGCTGACCCAGGATTATCGAGAATTTTGATTTAAGTTTTGTAACTTTTCGGTGAGTTTTTCTGTTCATAGACTAATTTCGATATTTTAAAATTCAGCCTGACACAATATACCTCACCGGGAGGATCTGGGGAGTAAACTCCCCAAAGTCTGCAGTTATTCCTGACCCCTGGTTAGCTCAGTTGGTAGAGCGCCAGTCTGCTGTGCGGGAGGTCGAGGGTTAGAGCCCCAGACCTGACCAACACTCAGGGTCTTAAAATAACCGAGGAGAATGTGCTGCCTTTGTAGTTATGTCTCCAAATGGTTGGACGTTCACGTCTTCTCGAAGGACTATAAACCGCAGGCCCCGTCTCCTGCATCTTCAGTGTTGCATGGTTAGCAGGGGACGTTAAAGAACCCACACACTTGTCGAAAAGAGTAGGGCACGTAGTTCCCGGTGTGATGGTCTATCTCAGGTTTCATCTTACATTTCATGCATGGGTTGGGTGGGTGGGTGAGATCAAATATGGACTGATAGCGGTAGCCAGAGGTGCCTTAGCAAGCTGACGTTCGATCTCACCCAGTAGAACAATTGCAAACCGCCACGAATTCAAACTCTCAGTGATATGTGCAGTATATTTAACAAATAAAGAAGCCTAAGTCGTTTATTACACTGTGATAAAACACGATGGTCATTTGAAAACACGAGGGAGGTGTAAAAAACACGAGCCGTAGGCGAGTGTTTTCTACATTTCTCGAGTGTTCTGAAATGACCGGAGTGTTTTATCACAGTGTAATACACGTCTTAGGCTTCTTCATTTGCTTTAAAATATAGATATTACGCCCGCAAAACAATAAAACACGCTCTTTCCATGTTTTATACTCTGATAAAACATGGGTTTTTGACCAATCAGAGCGCGCGCAGAGTCCTATCTATATTTAAAAAAAATAAATACATAATTCCAGAGCCTGTTGCTGAGGTCTATTGTCTTAGGATTGCCTTAGGCTGAATATTAATATATCGAAATTTGTTTATTGTTCAGTTTGTCTCTTAGTTTTAAGCTTCATTAATCTCAAAATTTTCAAAACATAAAAGCGAAAAACATTTTCATACAAGAAAAATCAATAATTCGGAAAGCTTTCATTCGTGGGTTAGCGTTAACTGGTTTTAGGGACAATCTGGTCATGTTTTCCCGCCGTTATCGCAGGGTACGCGTTTTCCCGCGCTTTCCTGAAGTGACATGTCCATGTTTCCTTGCGCATTCTTGTGGGTTTATACTGTACTGAACTAGTGGAGAACCTCGCTTATATTTAACTGTTGGAATTATTTCCAGGCACAAACGACAAGGCAGGGAGTTCACATTACATCATGAGATGGGTGTCTCCACAGAGCATTAAGGAAACTATGCTACCAGTTGAGGACTACAAATACCCTCACCAAAGCTAAACACTTCACCATGCAGAACGAAAATATCAGAACATGAAGGAAAAGTTAAACGGCACAGTGGAGTAAAGATATATGCACGCGAAGAAAGAAATGAAGACGATGATAAGGGGACAAAAAAGTGGGTTGTGGGTGGCAATAAATTGACTTTTAAAAAGTCTGACATTTTGAAGGAGCGATTCAGTGAGGTATAGACGTCTTATACAGAGCCAATGCTCAATTTCAATCAAATGGAGTTCAATGTCAATAATTTTAAGAGGAATTTTTGTACATATCATGCAGACGATTTTTAATTATACGCAATCTGTCGGTTTGTAATTTATTAGTATAGAGAGCGAAAATCGAGAAACAATCAATCAGGTGTTGTGTTGATCAGGGATTTTTGGACAAAAGGAAGTTTGTTGGTTTCCCAAACCGCACTTGTCCCTCGAAGATGGGAGGCAAAGGAACGGCAATTTTACTGTATCAACAACGAAGTGCCCTTGTTTTTGCTGGCCGTAAGGGTGAACCGTTTGCAAGCGCGAAGCAGCTAAGAAAATAAACGGCAACGTTCGTTTTAAACCTTGTGTCATCTATTCTTTGCGATAGAGAAGGAGTTATTTATACTGTAAGCATGGGCCATGGGAAAGCCGGGCGAGCAACCACTAATTAGAGACATTACTGGTTCCTTCAGAGCCAGAGGTACGCCATTGGCGCGGGATTTTTCGAATCGAATCTCAAATGCCTTCTGAAAGATAAAATAAACTCAAAAAAGGCAGGGTTCCCCGAACTTCACTTGAAATAACAAAAGAAGCATCTGTTGACAATCCTCACTTTTAATGTTGCGATGCCTCAGCAGCTACAGTTCTGTAAAAAGAAGTGTAAACTGTGTCGACAGTGCTAGTAAACTGAAAGACGCAATGGTTAAATGGGACTTTAAGATCTTGTTCTACGTATCTAGATGCCCTCAGCAGTAGTACGAAAAGCCCAATCCACACATGCACTGCTGATATCGAGGACAGCAGATCACCAGGCAACTGCTGCGATGAATCTGGCAAACCTGTAGAACGAGAAGGCACAACTCTTGTTAAAGGTGAGTGTAGGACAAGAAAAGAAATCGAGACAAGTTGGGATGGAAATAAACGCCTAAAACCAGATGGAAATCTTTCAGGAACTCGCGTATAACTCGGACGATGTTTATAGCAACTAAAACTAAACAGTGAAAAATTCAAATGTACAACCGTCGAACATTTGCAACAGATGATGACGTAAAGGAACGTCGAAATGTGTTTCATAAAATGAAAAATGTTTCCTTTTTAAAGGCTTCAACAGGCTAAATGTGCGAAGTTTACAGGCAGTTACTGAGTCAGGAAATAACTTGAGCTCAGTGTACTTTGCGAGGTTTGAAAAGAAATTAGTCATAAAATTACAGGAACCGTGGCTTCGAAACCAAAAAAAATCCTCTATGATTTTCGGCGAGAACGGCACGTAAGCAAAAACTATTTAGCGAGCAAATTAATTTCTGTGAGTGAAAAAAGTAACCCAGTCTCCCCAGAACCGGACTCACGTAGAGACGAATTCCATAATGACCATCCCCTCCCTGGGTGCCTTTAGTGACTTACCGTCCAGGCCCTCCCACAGCACTTAGCACCAGATCTGAAGTTACTGGTACTGTACTTCGACGAACAACTCGAGAATTTCTTTTTGCACATGCGCAGCACCATTCCTCCCTGGGCTGCGATTGGCTGAAAACAGGACAACATCATCACAGCCACAAACAAAACCACGAGCTTCATCTGTCAAAGGAAATAATCTTCGTCACAAACAAACTCCAAAACTAAAAAAGGCATTTCGCAGATTTTACATTGTTTTCGAAGAAAACTCAGTAAGGTGCTGCGTAATTTTATAACTATATTTCGATCGCCTGAAAGGTTCCGACGAATTCAATTAGAGAGAATCAGAGAGTGCGGGAGGGAAACACATGTAATCTATCCACGCACGCGCGCACAAGACGCGTTTCCCATAAACTTTCCGTGCCCTTTACAGTTTCTCAGAACCAGATGTTGTGAAAACAATTCCGACATATTTAGCCTGTGCGCAACGAGGACAACAATAAATCTTTCAAGAAACAACTCCGGAAATCTTGTCAGTGGCTGAAAATTTTACCTGTTTGTTTGTGCATGAAGTTTCACGGAGTAAATGCACCAAGTTTTCACTTTCAAAGCTCCTTGCAGTCAGTGAAGGCTTTTTAGAACTGAGAAGTTAAAATTAACATCGAAAACAGTCTACCGCTATTTATATACTGATTGAAACTAGTGATGTTTGCCCTACATTCAAAGGAGGCGACTTATTTTGAAGGACTTGAAAGCACAGAAAACTAATCGACCATTGTTAATTTGGGGAATTGAAAGTGTTGAAATTTCAAATCGCCACAGCAAAAAGAGTGCAACCATGTCGACTCGAGGGCCGGCATTTTGCAAGGTCAAGTGAGTATCTAAAAACTACTTACCCTTGTCTTCTGAAATGTCGACAAATGCTCGCGTACGTAGCTCTTCAAGAACAACTTCTGTTGACAAAATGTGACTTCTCCGAGTCAGAGTAATACGGTCTACTACAACTCACTGAGCCACCGGACGAGTAACAAACTTGACGTGTTAGCCAGTTTCTGAACACGTTAGAAATTCCGCAAACATGCACTTAATAGCCTTGTCCCTTGCATCGAAATTAAGGAATTTTTTTGAGTGCTCCTGTTTACTTAAACACAATTTTTCACATAACGTATTCTGCAAGTCGCAAATCTGTTAAAAAATCCTTTAAAATTCTGTTTGCATCGAGAGTGAGGAGTACCTAGGCATCTGATGTTAAGGAGTTTACACAATTTGCCGGAAACCATCGAAACTTTGTTTGATTGAAAAAGAATTAACATGCAGATGTATAAACTATTTACCCAGGTTTAGACACTTCAACAAAGGGAGCAGCTTTCCAACTGAAGCGGAATCTCCTGACTGTATCCTGGCTTGAAAAAACTAAGGAAGCTGCTAGCTGTAATAAGCAACGTCAACATACGTTTCTCTGTCGTCCTGCACTTTGTAAGCTCACAAAAATGGCAAATCGGTCCAAATCGGCAGTTGCGTGCAAAACAAAAACTCATTAATATGAGTAAGCTAAACAGTGTACTTAAACTTGGCTATCACTGAGGATCGTCACCGGCTCAATATTGTTCAGAAAAATCATTTCCTTGCTGAAAGGTTTCGTTCCGGAGCGTTTAAGAGTAAACCACGCTTTAGCCTTCATAGGCCATTTTTTCACAAAACAGGGAACAGTATGAGGCATTACGTAATCTTTCTTCGAGATGAATCCTGGCCTGAGATGAACGAAAACGTGACAGTCAGTTTTGAAGGGACATCAACCGAGTAAATTGACCGCCAAAAGCGATTAACATATTTTATCAAATTTATCTTACAACATATTTGAAAGTGTCAATTTGGAGACACTACCGATAACACTAAAATAGTCCGCTGCTAAAAAAACTTGACATATTAAAACGGACTTACACTGATACTCAACTGATGAGACAGCGAACGAATATTTTCTTTCGTGCAATCCTCATTGCACTTAATCATTAACCGCGAGCAAGCCAAAAACATGGATTACATACAACAGAAAATAACTCGTTGTAGACTATCTACTGGTTGTTGCAGCAGGACACATGAATAAAATAAAAATAAACAAAGGAATTGTCCAACTGAAAATGAATAAAAGCGAAAAAGTAAATAACTCATCAAAGGTAAAGGAATCTCTGTCAGACAGACCTGGAAGGTCAAAAATAAGACACCCCTCCGGCACATATAACCCTGGGGTAGACATAAGGTACCTTGGAGTAAGAGGGGATGGGGGAGAGTTCTCCTCGAGCTTCCTGCCAAAACTCTGGCTTTGCAGTGGAACCCCGCCTAACCCTTGCGACCAGGACACCTCGTTTTCATGACCACTTTATTCTGGTCCCCAAAAAAAGTTCAGCCAAATCGATTCAGAACTTTGAACTACGTAGCTCCTTTAACTTTGTCAATATGGCCATGCATTTTCTGAGCTCCACTGAAGGTAGACAAGACCGGAGTGCGACTCGTAAAATACAACTGTTTAATTTCGTTTCTGTAATATCGACTCTGTTAAATTAACATTTAATATAAGACACATTCATTTATACATATTATTTAATTGTCACGATGGAACTAAACGAAATTTGGTCTGTGACTTGTCCGCTTCCTGAAGAGTAGTCAAGCTCACGTGACATTTCCCAAATCAAATGTTACCGTCAGACTGTGGTGATTGCTTTTACAGGCAGCTCAAGGCAAAGTAAAAAATTAAGGAATGATCTCTCTCGTACAATTAAGTTATTACTGCTTTCATAAAATGCTAAATTTGTTTGTGTAAGTATTTGACGATCCTAAACTTTGATTCAGTTGAACGTGGTCTAGTGATCCTTTCAACTCGGCAAAACTCAGGCCTCGTCCGCACAGCGTCGGAGAAATTTGAAAACGGAGCTTTATTTCTACCGTCAGGCCTACCGTCCACACTATGGAGCCGTTCACTTTTATTCGGGTAGGAAGGGTGCTGGTGGGATTTGATAGATGGTCCCTGTTACACATTATGATCCCCCTCTTCATCAGAATTTTTTTACCTGACCCCCGTCAAACCTCCAAATTCTTTGGATGTGCCCCCTCCTAAAATTAAAAAAGTAAAATAATTTGCTGCAGTCTGTTAAACATGGATTGAAGACTAGTTATGCGAATTCAATCCGCCATGAAAAACGATTTTCGACTCTTTCAAAACAGTTTCTTTTCGTTTTCGTGTGAACAGAAAACATTTTAAAAACGGAGCTTTTCCGAAAACGATGACGTCACGATAATCACATGATTTCTCTGACCGTCTTTCCTCAAACACAAATCCATAATTGACCGCTGATTGTTGCGTTTAAAATCCCACCAGCGTGGTGTGAACGGAAAACATATGATACGTTTTCAGAGTGAAACCTCCGTTTCCAAATTCCCCCGGCGCAGTGTGGAAGGACCTCAGTCTCTATTTCAAAACTCGCCAAGAGATTAATACATCAAAGACGAGTGAGGACAGTAAGGCATACGTTGTATCACCATTAAGCCTCTGCATTCCAAAATGTCCACTTGTTTTCTTTTCTTTGAAACGTTTACTCTTCTTTGCTTTCTTCCCGTGAGCTGTTACTGTGTGCAAATAATGGCTCGGCAAACCAAAGGGCCACTAGAAGTGCAGCGTGACAGATGTGCAATGATATGGAGCTGACCACAGTGGAGGGGTACGTATTCCAACACAGCTCTATCACCCCTAGAATTAGAAGCCTAAAAAGGCGGAACAAGATTTAACAAAGAAACTCACACAACACTATTTACGCATCTAGGATATGAAGGTAGAACAATAACTCGCAATGTAAAGCATTTAGTTTGGGAGATGGGACAAGCGTAAGGAATAGGCAAATTATGTAGGAAGATTCGGAACAATCAACATCCGAGACAAAAAAGAATATTTTTCAGCCCGCTCAAAAATTCCCAAATTGCTAGAATTGCTTGTAAAGCCTTGGCCAAACGGAGTCGCAAGTAGACGCAAGTTGAAAACTTAGGTCTACTTGCGACTCCGTTTGGCCAGGGCTTTCGTGCAATTGCGTTGACTTGCGATGACTTGCGCTTACTTTGGTCGAGATCAAACCCAAGTCAACGCAAGTCGAGTGACGTCCATTAACCTATTATTAGCCAATGGAATAGAGGATAGTCTGTCTTAAGAATTTTTTTTTGCGACTTGCGTGTACTTGCGAGGAAACTTACGAGTCCGTTTGGCCACCCAACGCAAGTCTCTGCTC
>JAHPZR010040643.1:0-20692 GCA_019787425.1 Platygyra sinensis | reverse complement strand
CATCGTACAATCCCCTTGAGCAAACAAAATAAAAACAACCAATTACTTTCACAACGCCACGTTAGAGTGGTTTACAATTGAAGAGAGAAAGTAATCAGGGAATTGTTTTGGTTTTGGTTTTACTACGTAGAGCCAATAGCAGAAACGTGAGAGGACTGGCACGAGTTTCTTATATTTATTAGATTGACAATCAAAAAATTTTCAGCTGAAATGTTACTCAACGAAAAGCTACCCAGCCAAGTTTAAGAATTTTCAGCGGAAAATTGTTCAAATGGGAGCCTCGCAAAAATTGCAAAATTCCATACAAATCCTTATAATTTTGTGGCTTGTCTACCCAATCCATACAAACTCTATTTTGGGTGATTTTTGAAGAGCCTGCATTTTTGCCATTTTCCTCCTCTAAATACTTCTATTCTTGGTAAAGACTCTCAAATTTAGTTGATCTTTCATTTGAATGTCAAACAAATTGAAACGGAAAACAACCATACTCTTCCCCTCTTACGTTTCTACAGTTGCCTATTGAGATTTATACCCGCAGTGGCGGATCCACGGCCCCACCCCCTCCCACCCTCCCTTATTTTAGGTAAAAAAGAAGAAATCACAAAAGGAAGAAAACCTGTCAGGGCAAGCAAAACGACCTCTCCCACCCCCTGAGCTCAAGGTCTGGATCCACCACTGGGCTGAGTAGGCACAGTAAGTAATTGGTTTGGTTTGGGTTTTACGACACTCTATTGAAAACCTTTCTATTCCGCCAAGTAGTTAGAAGTGTTGATAATATATGGCACATAAGAATTAACGATCAGACACGAGAGTTGACATGAATTTCGTCATAACATTGTCAAAGTAGCTGCAATGTTAAGATGAAATTCATTGTCAATAACAGGACAGACGCATGAAAAACTGACGTCCATTTGTTTTTTACGATAACCAACTGTCAAATTATCCGTTCTCGCTCGTTGCTGCATCGCATAAATATATAATTTATGCGTCTGTCCGCTTATTGACGATAAAAAAAAACTAGCCAATGAGCGCGAGAGAATTTGTGCTGTTATTGTAAAAACAGTGTTTTATCAGCTATATTTCGTCAAAAACATTCCACTGCATGTCGCATTTTCAACTTTCTTCTCCATGTTTGGATCAGTCCCAATGACACACTGTTTCTCGTGTTTGATTTATTTCATGCTGATACTTCTGCCAATGCACTCACCAGGGTCGTAACTTCGATATGTGCTTGAGTTCTCCTGTTGTAAAACAACGTATATAATCAGTTGCCGTTTTAAACAACAAAATTTAGCACGCCATTAAAAAGCATGTCGTTACTGGACGTAAATTCTAGAAAAACTATTATGTGATGGATGCCCTAGATGTGAAGTAAATATGTTGTTTAAGGGAAGAGCAAGGGAGAGTAGAATATTATGTTTTGTATGCCTCTTACTATAAGCTATTAAACTTTGAATTTAATCAGGCTGGCTGTCTGTCTGTGTGACTGACTGGCTGTGTCTGTCTGTGTGACTGACTGACTGTCTGTCTGACTGAATGACTGACTGTCTGTGTGACTGACTGACTGTCTGACTGACTGACTGTCTGTCTGTCTGTCTCTTTGCCCCTGTCTATAAGAAGATATTCCTTCCCTACTCTACCCCTCTTGTTGCTAAAAGACAGCACCTATCTTGAAATCAACTCACCGCCCACCCCCCCCTCCCCCCGTCCTTGTCCCTGTCCTTTCTCTTTCAGTAATGAGGAGTGACAAACCAACCTTTCTTGTTGAAAAAATCTCTGGAATATTTCCCTGAAAGAGCAATATGCCTTGGAATCTTCCCAAGAAGTTCAATGACATGAGCTAGATGATCTGTGAAAAAACAGAAAATACAGTCCTATCAATAAATCATACTATCACAAAGGCAAAACAATGAGTAATAGGTGAAACAACTGTGTCAATAATACCTTCATCTCTTGAATAATCTTCTCCTGAGTGAGGCTCAAAAAGAAAATCCCCAGTAGCCAGTTCAAATGCCTACAACACAAAACATCATGGTCAAGTCTGCATATGAGCCAAGTTTCAGTAGCATGAAGATGCTAGGAGTATTTCTACTCCCCCCTGGATGGGATGCTAGTCCATCACAGGGTTACACCCAACATTAAATGTGCCCGAACTCATTTAGACACCTGGGTGGAAAGAGACACTGTGATAGTAAAGTGTCACGCTCAAGAACACAACATAATGAGCCTAACAGGAGCCCAGCAGCTTGAGGCACCCAAGAAAGTCCTTTGGGCTCCTAAATTTTTTGCAGCAACTCCCAAAACATTACCTGTTGGGCTCCCAACTTTTTGGCTTTTGCCCTTCTGGGCTCCTTGAAATATTGTCAGGCAACAGCCTTGACTTGATCTGGAGGCAAGCACATTAACCTTGGGGCCACTGCAGCTCCACAAACAAAACACCATACTTTGGGCTGTCGCTGAGGGCCGTGACCCATAACACCTGTTAAGGTTGAGTAAGCTTTATTCTCACGTGATGCTACAGGTGAATTACCTGTTGTTAATAGAATTTACGCCCAAAGTAACAAGTTTGCTACAGGTGTGGGGACCAAGCCTACAGGTGACTCTCAACGTAATGACAGGACTGAGACTTAGGGAAAGCTGTTCGGTCAGTGTGCTCCTATGATGTACTGCAGGTGTATGACAATAGGTTTGTATCACTGTTCCTTACCATACAGGCTGTACTCCACATGTCAGCTGGTGGACCATAACCTGCACCAATTAAAACTTCAAGGCTGCGATACTGTCTTGTTTGAATCTCTTCTGTGAAGTGATGATGCTGACAAGAGGTCAAATAACAAACAGTGAAAAATAAGTCTCAACAATAAATGTGGCTAAATATAATTTAGGCAAAGTTAGACTCAAACGAATGCAGTCAGGGGTTTCACCCTTCACGGTACGTGACCTGTGGGGTGGCCCGTTGGAGATTTGCGGGGCTTTTGGATCTTGTTGCCTTTCTCATGCATTGTTGGTTGTTGATCTTTGCAGATCATTTGCTCTCTGTTAGCGAATCTTTGCGGATTCTCGCCCCTTCCCATCCCTCCCGCTTGGTTGGGGATTTCTAGGTAAGTATGGGACAGGTAAGTTGTTTTTCCACTGATTATTCAGTGTGACAGTGCCAGTTAGCGGCTGCTTGTGGGGGTGGTTCCCGCTTCCAGGATTGCCATGGATACCTCCCCTGTGGCTTATGGCTTCTGCTCCCCACTAACCTTTTAGGCACCAGTTCCCAGGCTCATCTATTTGTGATGAGTTTAATGGTCAGTCTGTAAATTCCAAAGGGCAAAAATTCCAAAGGGGAAACAAATAACTTAATTTGACAGTGTGCATTCAATATAAGCCTACATCTTTCTCCTGTTCTGGTTCTTACATTGGCATCAAGTAAACAGCAAACAGCCACTCAAAAGGTTTGGTATGAGATCAGTCTTTGCATGGAATGGAAGGGTAATACATGACAAATGTTTGCATCCAGGTCAGCAAGTTATCATGTGAGCCACATTGGTTTTACAACAATCAGAAAGCGTCTCTTAATGTGAATGAGAAATGAAATCAAATGGTGTACATGTGAAATTTCACTAGGCAGTACAAGTTTTTCATCTCAGTTCTCCTTCACAACACTTACCACCCAACAAGCATTTCCAAGGTCAGCAATTTTCACTCTGATGGAGTCGTCATCTTGATCAGGTTCTACAGAACTTTCTTCTAGACAACTTTCTGCAATGTTGGTCTCTTCAGGTGCAACTGAAAGATAATGTAAGAGACCAAATACTTTAAAGCCCTTTTAAATTGAGCATTGAGGGTAATCATGTTTAATTTACTATGGTTTGAGATTGGTTTTATGACAATCCATTGCAGAGCATCTGACAGGATGCGGTGGTGCGGATCCGCATATTTCACCTACTTCCACATCCTCCGCATCCTTGGGGCATTTTTCCACATTAAACTAGAAAATTGCTACATATAAGCGAGAAAGCAGCTGCTTACCATCATCAGAAGCAAAAATAGCGAAGAGATTGATCAATTTTAAAGAAGCTTTTTGCTCAAAACAGCAACAAAAAACACGCCTTTTCGTTTGTAAAAAAATTTAAACCTCCAGCCGTTCTATAAGTCTTTGATGGGTCTGGGTTCTAGTTTGGGACTTCGTCAAGTTTTCCTCATTCGATTTGATGTCTGGTTACTAAGCTTCGAACAAACTTAACGACAAAAGCTAGGGAGAAACTGTCTTTAACGAAGAAATACCTGTCCATGAATGGCAGCAAAAGGTCAAACATGTCATAAAGGACTAAAATTCTTGGAAAGACTTTAAAGTGTATTTTATACATTGAAAAAAGCCAAGGGAACAGTTTTTTTTTTATTTTAGAAATTTCCGCATAATCTGGCGTCTTTTCCGCATAATCATCACTTTCTTCCGCCTAATATTGCCTGAAAATTTCGCATAATTTTCCATTTTTTTCCGCACCCTATCAAATGGCCTGCCATTGAAAACAGCTCTATCATTTACAAATTAAAACTCTCATAATTTAAATGCCTTTACTTTTCATTTGTTTGTTATTTTTGTTGTTGTTGTTGCTGTTTCAAAACATGATTAAGATATCTTTGATGCATTTTTGTTATTTCCTATGCAAAAATGTGAGGGTTTTTTAGAAAATTTGAGTCCATATTAGTGGACATGTATTTTCAATACTGGTTTATTGAAACCTTGGCTTTTGCCAAATTTCAAGAGAGTAAGAAGCAATGCCAGCTGGTGCTAGGATGATCAGTGAGTGAAAAGCAATGTGGACAGGTTGTATGAAGTACATATTTATCAGAACCACCTCCCCACAACTCATCCAAAAAGGAAGAAAAAAAGGAGATTTGCATATTATTTTACATCTAGCTTTCTCTTGGATACCTTTCTCTTCTGGTAATGACTCCATATCAACACTCTTGCTGTCCTGTGCTTCTCCATTACACAGTAGACCATCTACGCATCACACAATCACAGAATATTAGCAGTCCATCAGTGGCCAACACAAAAAAAACCTACATGACACCCCTTCCTGCAGGGTATGGTTAAAAATACTGGCCTAATGTGGTTGTAAAGATATTTTTAATTGGAACTGTGTACAAGTCATACTTGTATAGGAAAAGAAAATTCAATCTCTCCAACCACAGCAGCAGTAGTAGTAATTATACCTTATCATACGATACTGGTTTAGTTCTGCAGCACATCTTGGCAACATTGGTTAAGCTGTGATGTACATTTTACCTAGACTCAGTCAAGCCAAAACACCCAATAGCAAGTCAAAGGAGCTTGTTATGCACTGAAGCATACCAGAGGGGTAAGGCTAGATTCGCTAAATTTTCTTCCCACATTTACTGTAAAAATTAACCTGCATTCATGGACACCTCTGTTAAGTGGACGCAGATAACAATACATTGTGTATTAATCCATTTTGTTACACCAAAACTGCAGTAAGGGAACACTCCAAGGGCTTTTTACTTCTAAAAGCTCATCTCAGACTCTTTAAGCATTGTTTGGCAATGTTGTTTTCAACCTAAGCAGATTATTCCAGATTGATGCATTGACTGACTGGTGCTATGAGCAGTATTTGATCTTACACTGTGTTACAAAAGAACTTAATAATTTAAAAACTATTATTGTACAATACATCGGAACCTGTTTAGAGCAGACACCCTGTATTACGCAGACCATAGTAAGTGTCCCAGGCCATCCACTCAATACAGGTTTCACTGTTTCAGGTCAGTGGACTGACCTTTCAGGAAAATCAAGTCAGTATTGAGAGGTTACACTATTGACTAAACAATTTTGAACATGGGTATGATAACAATTATAGTATTTAATGAGGGCTGGCTTTACCTGATTCATTCTGTTCATCTGTCACTGACATATCATCGCCAGACACAACACATTTCTCTTGCAGAGACTGACTACTAAGCTCCTCTGAAAATTCAACAGACTCATTATCAACGTGATTTTCGACAGTCTTTTCTGATGACGGATTTGTTTCAAGTCCACAAGCATTTTGTTCACAAACTTTGGAATTGTCCACGCAATTTTCTGTGTTATTGCTACAACATTTTTCAGCGTCCTTTTCCAAAGCTTCTTCATTTTCTTCCAGCATCCCTTGTTCAATTTCATCCTGTTGTTGTTGCTGCTTTTCAATTTGCTTCTTCAGTTTTTTCTTCATTTTCTTTTTCTTGTTCTTTGATATCTTTGTCGATGTGCACTGCTGCAAATGAAGATATTTTTGCAGCATGAGGTGATAGAACCATGAGGGTGACAAAACAGACATCAGCCTTTGCTTGCATCTATTTGAAAGATGTCCACTTGACGACAGCCAAGCAATTTATGCTTGCCTGATAAATAACTCTTCACATATCATATGAGAGCCTCTTCTTAGTGTTTTGCTTTAAAACTTCACAAATAAAAGCATCCCATCAAGACACTACATCTGGATCTCAGTATGGTTACATTTAAGAAACAGAAAACATGTACCATGTTTCTATCAAGTTAGAGAAACACGAGTGGAAGACTGGGAGAACTAGACTTGCTATGGGAACACGAGGCCAGAGTTGGCCCAACTTTTTCTAGTTCTCCCAAACCTTTCACGAGTGTTTCTATAACTCAATAGAAACACAAAGAACATGTTTCCTCTTTCTTTTAGAGAACTTCGCGACAAAAAAAGGAAAACAAATTGTCAACTTTGATTATCAAAATGTAAATTTTCTTTGCTTGCGCCATCATTATGTCAACAGCTCATGCTAGTTCTGTATTTCTAACAAGTTATAGAAACACAATTTTTAACCAATAAGACCACATGTTTTCTTAGGACTGTTTTCTAAAACAACTTTGGATTTAATCACTGACATCTTTGGCTGAGGGACAAACTATTTTAAATTGAGTCCATTCAGATCTATAATTATCTTGATGCAGGGGCTTCATTAAGGGCCAGGCACTGGGCAAATTAACCAGCTGTGAGGATCAAATTGCCGGCCTGGTTTGACAATTAATCTAGAGAAATGTTTTTTTTAATAAAGAAGTTCAGTTCAAATAGTTTTGATTAACTGTGAAAAACAGTCGATTTTCTGTTGAAAAGCATTCTCATCCCCAGAGCCCATGATCCTTCTGGCCTGTGGCAGGGTTCGAGAGCCCCGGTTTGGTCCAACACCGGAAGTCCACGATTCACGGGCCTCCCGTCAAATCTAGCAAATCTGATTGGCTAAGAATGGGAAGCGAATACTCTGCGCATGCTCAGAAAATTGGGTGTGGCCAGAGCTCTCAATCCCTGCCACAGGCCAGAAAGACTGTGGGCTCTGGGGGACGAGAATGGTTGAAAAGGTTAATGAAACTGCTCTGCTGGTTGGAAATTGAAAGTAATGCGTAATATACAGGTTACAGCTAGAGCCTTATTTCTTTACCTTTTCGAACAGTGTTACTACACATCAAAACTAACTAAGCTTTCACTATTCACATACCTGCATTACTGAAGGAGGAGCAGTACTAACTGAAAGAAAACAGAAGTTCAATATGATATGATATACTTCATATTCAATATGTACCTTTTGCTAACAATGCTAAACAGTACCAAGCAGATAGGTGATGAGAATTCAGTTAATAATCAACTACATGATGAATTCTTATTTCTGATACCATAAATTGTCACTTATATGGCTCCCCCCCCCCCCCCCCCCCCCCACCTCCCCCCAACCAGTTAAAGGGCCCATCCACCTGTAGAACAAAAAAGATACATTCGGTTAAAAAAAACCCTGGGCATAAGCCTCCCTTTAATTTTTTTCTGTTTTGAATTAATTTTATTATGTCTACTTTAAAGCTTCATTAAAAATCAGTATTTAATGACAAATCTATATCCCTCAGCACAGCTATAGCTCGTTTCAAAATTATATTCCTTCATTATTCCAGTTATAAGCTACAGGCTGGGATAGCAGCCCCTCTGTTTATAAGACCATCTAAAGCCCTTACGAAGTTCTCCAAGCTCAGGAGCTACAGGTATAAGTGCCAGTTTACTGTTAGTACTGAACAAAGTACACAAACCAGTAAAGAAAAATTATTTCTTGATACTTACTTAAGGCTGGAGAGTACAGCCCTGAGGCTCTTGCTGCTGCAGCTTCTGCCGCCAGTTGTTGAAACATGTTTCTCATTCACGCAAAGTAAAATATTCTCAGGTTTGATATCAGTGTGAATAATTTTACACTTGGAGTGTAAGTAATCCAGGCCTTGTAATGTCTAAATAAAGACCACAGTTGAAGATATCATCAAATGAAATCACTTCATCAAGACCAACCAAATGTAATTTGATTTACATTACTCTTTTTAAATGATGATATGATGAATCAAAGAAACAAAAACAGTGGTAGTCTGTTATCAGAATCAGCCTAGGATTTTGGGTCCATGATATCACTGAGGGGGTAAAGATTAAGTCTGTATATACACTGTACATTAGCCAAGTGGCTCATCAGGCTGGAGCTTACCCTGGATTCTGTAGCATGAAGTGACAAGGAGTATTTCTTCTTCCCCTGGATGGCATGCTACTCCATCACAGGGTTACGGAAGCTGAAGAAGTACATACATGTATACAGAATTTTGAAACACAGACGATGAAGCACAATAATGTACTAGTATTCAAGTTCAATGAGAATGGACAGATGGATGCCCATGGTTGTAGTGTAAATTCATATTAAAACAATATTGTTCAAGTTAGATGTTGGTGTAGACAGGTGAAAAAATATTATGCCTGTCACTAGGCACAAGTAAACAGTCGGAGAACATTTCGACCCCTGATGGGTGCCATTCTACTATAAGGCCCATGATGCTTGAGGTGCCACAGGGAAGCATTTTTATGTCCTATCTTATTCCTTGTATTTATTAACAATCTGCTTGAAGGACTGCAGCACTGTGTCACTGATACATATGCTGACAACACTATAATCAACTTCTCTACTCAATACCTGTGACTCCCTATGCTGTCTCAGAGTAGAAAGATGTGAAGTAGAAAATACAAGCAGAAGGTAATTTTAAACTTAGTATACCTGTTTTATAATACTCTTGACTTGCAATATAGGAATTCCTTTATAACTGGACTTTATTATTAATTTTAACAAGTTATGACCTAACACTTCGAAAACCATACATATATCTGTGAACCAAGAGTTAAGGAAATAACGTGTTAACAAATGCTTAGTCTTTTTTGTACAATATATTACTCCTTATAATAGACCGGGGTCTAATCAGGTGACCTGGCCATAAAGGATACGTGAACCATTAATTCCTACAATTTTGAAATCATCTGTTAACTGGACAACATGTTTATATCCAGTGTGATTTGCATCTGCTGTGTGTACCTGAAAGATATCAAGAGCATATGTACAATGATTAAATCCATACATTCACATATTGCACAGAGAAAAATTTAAAGGAAACAATTGCAGTACAGTTAATGGCAGAGATCTCCGTAAGCCCCAGCAACCGGCGAAAATCGCCAGCTAGTCATCCTGGGCGCGCCGGCTACTCAGATCCAAATAACAAAGTAAATAAGTACTCTGTTTTGCATCCAATGGCAACTTTTCCATTTGCGACGCCTGCTTTCCCTTGGATAAATACATTCGGAAATAAATAAAGTTTTCCTTAAAGAGCCAAGTGTCCAAAAAATGTTTTTGACTGAATAAACTTGAAAGTTTCGTCGAGAATTTCGCTACGCTTGAATCTGCTTGCAGACATCGATCGAACGTTCAGCAAACGAAACAGGCTCAGATTGCGAGGCAGCAGTTACCGACGAAAAGCACTCCATATAAGACAACACACTCTGTATTCCAACACGTGCATAATGGTGGAAATTCCTCTGCCGGCTACTCCATTTTATTCTCCTTCTACTAAAAAATTTAGGGAGAACCCTGTAATGGTCTACAAACATATCAAGTTTATCAAGAAACCCACAGGAAAATGAAAGATGTGTAACTACACAAACTAAAAACAATTGAAATTTAAAACTAATTCTTACTGTTCTTAGAAGTTTCATTTCATCTATAGCAGTTTCTGTATAATGAGATGCACTTTTAACAATCTTCAGTGCTACAAACCGGCGATCTCTGGAAACAAACAAGAAAGTTACATTCAGTACTTTGTAGGCACTTCATGAATGAACTGATAAACAAATTGAATGTTTTGAATTGAATATATTCTGCAGGATATTTTTCGTTGCTGTGATCTCTTCACCTCCTTGGAAACTGTCTTTTCCATTGTAGGGTTTGTGCTCATTTGAGCTTCTTTCTATAACCTGTCAAAGTTTCCCATGTTCTGTGTTAAGGTAATTCCTTAGTATTGCATTGCGCATCCCTACTGCGCACAATTTTCGCGTCATCAACGCGCGCACATGAGCGCGTGCACGTGCAAAACGTAAGAGATTTCCCTCAAACTAAGCTCAATAACGCAATAAATTCTCCTTATCTCTTAAACGAGCACGGTGACCCCCGATTTTTATTTCAGGTATTTGCTAAGAATAGTCTAATGAAGAACATATTTGAAGGGGAAAAAAAGTTTGATAGTAGAACATGAATTATTTTTGGAAAATAGTTCCCAACCGAGTGTATTTTGGACAAGGCAAGGATTTCAAGTTAGCCACGAAACTGTCCGAAAAAGTGCAATATCACCGTAACCAGTCAATCAAAAACGGCTTAAATGAAGCAATACTGCTTATGTCAATAAATGAAGCTTTACTTTCAAGACAAAATTTTGTGTCTTTCAAGTAACCAAGATTTAACTCCGTATGAAGGTGATTCGAACTTTTAACGAACAACCAGTAAAAATACCCCATTTTAAGAGCCTGCTGACGCGTAAACAAGCCCGGTGACCCCATTTTTTAATTGCATTTTTATAATGTCCATATCATGAATGTTCATTACACCAAGTTTCAAAAAAAGTTTGATAGTAGAACAATTTCAAGGGAATTACCTTAAGCAATTATTCTCAAAGTATCGTCAAAAACAATCTATCATTTACGGTATTTTCCAAGGGAAAGCAGGCGTCGCAAATGGAAAAGTTGCCATTGGATGCAAAACAGAGTACTTATTTACTTTGTTATTTGGATCTGAGTAGCCGGCGCGCCCAGGATGACTAGCTGGCGATTTTCGCCGGTTGCTGGGGCTTACGGAGATCTCTGCCATTAACTGTACTGCAATTGTTTCCTTTAAATTTTTCTCTGTGCAATATGTGAATGTATGGATTTAATCATTGTACATATGCTCTTGATATCTTTCAGGTACACACAGCAGATGCAAATCACACTGGATATAAACATGTTGTCCAGTTAACAGATGATTTCAAAATTGTAGGAATTAATGGTTCACGTATCCTTTATGGCCAGGTCACCTGATTAGACCCCGGTCTATTATAAGGAGTAATATATTGTACAAAAAAGACTAAGCATTTGTTAACACGTTATTTCCTTAACTCTTGGTTCACAGATATATGTATGGTTTTCGAAGTGTTAGGTCATAACTTGTTAAAATTAATAATAAAGTCCAGTTATAAAGGAATTCCTATATTGCAAGTCAAGAGTATTATAAAACAGGTATACTAAGTTTAAAATTACCTTCTGCTTGTATTTTCTACTTCACACTCTTTCTACTCTGAGACAGCATAGGGAGTCACAGGTATTGAGTAGAGAAGTTGATTATAGTGTTGTCAGCATATGTATCAGTGACACAGTGCTGCAGTCCTTCAAGCAGATTGTTAATAAATACAAGGAATAGATAGGACATAAAAATGCTTCCCTGTGGCACCTCAAGCATCATGGGCCTTATAGTAGAATGGCACCCATCAGGGGTCGAAATGTTCTCCGACTGTTTACTTGTGCCTAGTGACAGGCATAATATTTTTTCACCTGTCTACACCAACATCTAACTTGAACAATATTGTTTTAATATGAATTTACACTACAACCATGGGCATCCATCTGTCCATTTCTCATTGAACTTGAATACTAGTACATTATTGTGCTTCATCGTCTGTGTTTCAAAATTCTGTATACATGTATGTACTTCTTCAGCTTCCGTAACCCTGTGATGGAGTAGCATGCCATCCAGGGGAAGAAGAAATACTCCTTGTCACTTCATGCTACAGAATCCAGGGTAAGCTCCAGCCTGATGAGCCACTTGGCTAATGTACAGTGTATATACAGACTTAATCTTTACCCCCTCAGTGATATCATGGACCCAAAATCCTAGGCTGATTCTGATAACAGACTACCACTGTTTTTGTTTCTTTGATTCATCATATCATCATTTAAAAAGAGTAATGTAAATCAAATTACATTTGGTTGGTCTTGATGAAGTGATTTCATTTGATGATATCTTCAACTGTGGTCTTTATTTAGACATTACAAGGCCTGGATTACTTACACTCCAAGTGTAAAATTATTCACACTGATATCAAACCTGAGAATATTTTACTTTGCGTGAATGAGAAACATGTTTCAACAACTGGCGGCAGAAGCTGCAGCAGCAAGAGCCTCAGGGCTGTACTCTCCAGCCTTAAGTAAGTATCAAGAAATAATTTTTCTTTACTGGTTTGTGTACTTTGTTCAGTACTAACAGTAAACTGGCACTTATACCTGTAGCTCCTGAGCTTGGAGAACTTCGTAAGGGCTTTTAGATGGTCTTATAAACAGAGGGGCTGCTATCCCAGCCTGTAGCTTATAACTGGAATAATGAAGGAATATAATTTTGAAACGAGCTATAGCTGTGCTGAGGGATATAGATTTGTCATTAAATACTGATTTTTAATGAAGCTTTAAAGTAGACATAATAAAATTAATTCAAAACAGAAAAAAATTAAAGGGAGGCTTATGCCCAGGGTTTTTTTTAACCGAATGTATCTTTTTGTTCTACAGGTGGATGGGCCCTTTAACTGGTTGGGGGGAGGTGGGGGGGGGGGGGGGGGGAGCCATATAAGTGACAATTTATGGTATCAGAAATAAGAATTCATCATGTAGTTGATTATTAACTGAATTCTCATCACCTATCTGCTTGGTACTGTTTAGCATTGTTAGCAAAAGGTACATATTGAATATGAAGTATATCATATCATATTGAACTTCTGTTTTCTTTCAGTTAGTACTGCTCCTCCTTCAGTAATGCAGGTATGTGAATAGTGAAAGCTTAGTTAGTTTGATGTGTAGTAACACTGTTCGAAAAGGTAAAGAAATAAGGCTCTAGCTGTAACCTGTATATTACGCATTACTTTCAATTTCCAACCAGCAGAGCAGTTTCATTAACCTTTTCAACCATTCTCGTCCCCAGAGCCCACAGTCTTTCTGGCCTGTGGCAGGGATTGAGAGCTCTGGCCACACCCAATTTTCTGAGCATGCGCAGAGTATTCGCTTCCCATTCTTAGCCAATCAGATTTGCTAGATTTGACGGGAGGCCCGTGAATCGTGGACTTCCGGTGTTGGACCAAAACCGGGGCTCTCGAACCCTGCCACAGGCCAGAAGGATCATGGGCTCTGGGGATGAGAATGCTTTTCAACAGAAAATCGACTGTTTTTCACAGTTAATCAAAACTATTTGAACTGAACTTCTTTATTAAAAAAAACATTTCTCTAGATTAATTGTCAAACCAGGCCGGCAATTTGATCCTCACAGCTGGTTAATTTGCCCAGTGCCTGGCCCTTAATGAAGCCCCTGCATCAAGATAATTATAGATCTGAATGGACTCAATTTAAAATAGTTGTCCCTCAGCCAAAGATGTCAGTGATTAAATCCAAAGTTGTTTTAGAAAACAGTCCTAAGAAAACATGTGGTCTTATTGGTTAAAAATTGTGTTTCTATAACTTGTTAGAAATACAGAACTAGCATGAGCTGTTGACATAATGATGGCGCAAGCAAAGAAAATTTACATTTTGATAATCAAAGTTGACAATTTGTTTTCCTTTTTTTGTCGCGAAGTTCTCTAAAAGAAAGAGGAAACATGTTCTTTGTGTTTCTATTGAGTTATAGAAACACTCGTGAAAGGTTTGGGAGAACTAGAAAAAGTTGGGCCAACTCTGGCCTCGTGTTCCCATAGCAAGTCTAGTTCTCCCAGTCTTCCACTCGTGTTTCTCTAACTTGATAGAAACATGGTACATGTTTTCTGTTTCTTAAATGTAACCATACTGAGATCCAGATGTAGTGTCTTGATGGGATGCTTTTATTTGTGAAGTTTAAAGCAAAACACTAAGAAGAGGCTCTCATATGATATGTGAAGAGTTATTTTATCAGGCAAGCATAAATTGCTTGGCTGTCGTCAAGTGGACATCTTTCAAATAGATGCAAGCAAAGGCTGATGTCTGTTTTGTCACCCTCATGGTTCTATCACCTCATGCTGCAAAAATATCTTCATTTGCAGCAGTGCACATCGACAAAGATATCAAAGAACAAGAAAAAGAAAATGAAGAAAAAACTGAAGAAGCAAATTGAAAAGCAGCAACAACAACAGGATGAAATTGAACAAGGGATGCTGGAAGAAAATGAAGAAGCTTTGGAAAAGGACGCTGAAAAATGTTGTAGCAATAACACAGAAAATTGCGTGGACAATTCCAAAGTTTGTGAACAAAATGCTTGTGGACTTGAAACAAATCCGTCATCAGAAAAGACTGTCGAAAATCACGTTGATAATGAGTCTGTTGAATTTTCAGAGGAGCTTAGTAGTCAGTCTCTGCAAGAGAAATGTGTTGTGTCTGGCGATGATATGTCAGTGACAGATGAACAGAATGAATCAGGTAAAGCCAGCCCTCATTAAATACTATAATTGTTATCATACCCATGTTCAAAATTGTTTTAGTAATAGTGTAACCTCTCAATACTGACTTGATTTTCCTGAAGGCCAGTCCACTGACCTGAAACAGTGGAAACTGTATTGAGTGGATGGCCTGGGACACTTAAGTATGGTCTGCGTAATACAGGGTGTCTGCTCTAAACAGGTTCCGATGTATTGTAGCAATAATAGTTTTAAATTATTAAGTTCTTTTGTAACACAGTGTAAGATCAAATACTGCTCATAGCACCAGTCAGTCAATGCATCAATCTGGAATAATCTACTTAGGTTGAAAACGACATTGCCGAAACAATGCTTAAAGAGTCTGAGATGAGCTTTTAGAAGTAAAAAGCCCTTGGAGTGTTCCCTTACTGCAGTTTTGGTGTAACAAAATGGATTAATACACAATGTATTGTTATCTGCGTCCACTTAACAGAGGTGTCCATGAATGCAGGTTAATTTTTACAGTAAATGTGGGAAGAAAATTTAGCGAATCTAGCCTTACCCCTCTGGTATGCTTCAGTGCATAACAAGCTCCTTTGACTTGCTATTGGGTGTTTTGGCTTGACTGAGTCTAGGTAAAATGTACATCACAGCTTAACCAATGTTGCCAAGATGTGCTGCAGAACTAAACCAGTATCGTATGATAAGGTATAATTACTACTACTGCTGCTGTGGTTGGAGAGATTGAATTTTCTTTTCCTATACAAGTATGACTTGTACACAGTTCCAATTAAAAATATCTTTACAACCACATTAGGCCAGTATTTTTAACCATACCCTGCAGGAAGGGGTGTCATGTAGGTTTTTTTTGTGTTGGCCACTGATGGACTGCTAATATTCTGTGATTGTGTGATGCGTAGATGGTCTACTGTGTAATGGAGAAGCACAGGACAGCAAGAGTGTTGATATGGAGTCATTACCAGAAGAGAAAGGTATCCAAGAGAAAGCTAGATGTAAAATAATATGCAAATCTCCTTTTTTTCTTCCTTTTTGGATGAGTTGTGGGGAGGTGGTTCTGATAAATATGTACTTCATACAACCTGTCCACATTGCTTTTCACTCACTGATCATCCTAGCACCAGCTGGCATTGCTTCTTACTCTCTTGAAATTTGGCAAAAGCCAAGGTTTCAATAAACCAGTATTGAAAATACATGTCCACTAATATGGACTCAAATTTTCTAAAAAACCCTCACATTTTTGCATAGGAAATAACAAAAATGCATCAAAGATATCTTAATCATGTTTTGAAACAGCAACAACAACAACAAAAATAACAAACAAATGAAAAGTAAAGGCATTTAAATTATGAGAGTTTTAATTTGTAAATGATAGAGCTGTTTTCAATGGCAGGCCATTTGATAGGGTGCGGAAAAAAATGGAAAATTATGCGAAATTTTCAGGCAATATTAGGCGGAAGAAAGTGATGATTATGCGGAAAAGACGCCAGATTATGCGGAAATTTCTAAAATAAAAAAAAAACTGTTCCCTTGGCTTTTTTCAATGTATAAAATACACTTTAAAGTCTTTCCAAGAATTTTAGTCCTTTATGACATGTTTGACCTTTTGCTGCCATTCATGGACAGGTATTTCTTCGTTAAAGACAGTTTCTCCCTAGCTTTTGTCGTTAAGTTTGTTCGAAGCTTAGTAACCAGACATCAAATCGAATGAGGAAAACTTGACGAAGTCCCAAACTAGAACCCAGACCCATCAAAGACTTATAGAACGGCTGGAGGTTTAAATTTTTTTACAAACGAAAAGGCGTGTTTTTTGTTGCTGTTTTGAGCAAAAAGCTTCTTTAAAATTGATCAATCTCTTCGCTATTTTTGCTTCTGATGATGGTAAGCAGCTGCTTTCTCGCTTATATGTAGCAATTTTCTAGTTTAATGTGGAAAAATGCCCCAAGGATGCGGAGGATGTGGAAGTAGGTGAAATATGCGGATCCGCACCACCGCATCCTGTCAGATGCTCTGCAATGGATTGTCATAAAACCAATCTCAAACCATAGTAAATTAAACATGATTACCCTCAATGCTCAATTTAAAAGGGCTTTAAAGTATTTGGTCTCTTACATTATCTTTCAGTTGCACCTGAAGAGACCAACATTGCAGAAAGTTGTCTAGAAGAAAGTTCTGTAGAACCTGATCAAGATGACGACTCCATCAGAGTGAAAATTGCTGACCTTGGAAATGCTTGTTGGGTGGTAAGTGTTGTGAAGGAGAACTGAGATGAAAAACTTGTACTGCCTAGTGAAATTTCACATGTACACCATTTGATTTCATTTCTCATTCACATTAAGAGACGCTTTCTGATTGTTGTAAAACCAATGTGGCTCACATGATAACTTGCTGACCTGGATGCAAACATTTGTCATGTATTACCCTTCCATTCCATGCAAAGACTGATCTCATACCAAACCTTTTGAGTGGCTGTTTGCTGTTTACTTGATGCCAATGTAAGAACCAGAACAGGAGAAAGATGTAGGCTTATATTGAATGCACACTGTCAAATTAAGTTATTTGTTTCCCCTTTGGAATTTTTGCCCTTTGGAATTTACAGACTGACCATTAAACTCATCACAAATAGATGAGCCTGGGAACTGGTGCCTAAAAGGTTAGTGGGGAGCAGAAGCCATAAGCCACAGGGGAGGTATCCATGGCAATCCTGGAAGCGGGAACCACCCCCACAAGCAGCCGCTAACTGGCACTGTCACACTGAATAATCAGTGGAAAAACAACTTACCTGTCCCATACTTACCTAGAAATCCCCAACCAAGCGGGAGGGATGGGAAGGGGCGAGAATCCGCAAAGATTCGCTAACAGAGAGCAAATGATCTGCAAAGATCAACAACCAACAATGCATGAGAAAGGCAACAAGATCCAAAAGCCCCGCAAATCTCCAACGGGCCACCCCACAGGTCACGTACCGTGAAGGGTGAAACCCCTGACTGCATTCGTTTGAGTCTAACTTTGCCTAAATTATATTTAGCCACATTTATTGTTGAGACTTATTTTTCACTGTTTGTTATTTGACCTCTTGTCAGCATCATCACTTCACAGAAGAGATTCAAACAAGACAGTATCGCAGCCTTGAAGTTTTAATTGGTGCAGGTTATGGTCCACCAGCTGACATGTGGAGTACAGCCTGTATGGTAAGGAACAGTGATACAAACCTATTGTCATACACCTGCAGTACATCATAGGAGCACACTGACCGAACAGCTTTCCCTAAGTCTCAGTCCTGTCATTACGTTGAGAGTCACCTGTAGGCTTGGTCCCCACACCTGTAGCAAACTTGTTACTTTGGGCGTAAATTCTATTAACAACAGGTAATTCACCTGTAGCATCACGTGAGAATAAAGCTTACTCAACCTTAACAGGTGTTATGGGTCACGGCCCTCAGCGACAGCCCAAAGTATGGTGTTTTGTTTGTGGAGCTGCAGTGGCCCCAAGGTTAATGTGCTTGCCTCCAGATCAAGTCAAGGCTGTTGCCTGACAATATTTCAAGGAGCCCAGAAGGGCAAAAGCCAAAAAGTTGGGAGCCCAACAGGTAATGTTTTGGGAGTTGCTGCAAAAAATTTAGGAGCCCAAAGGACTTTCTTGGGTGCCTCAAGCTGCTGGGCTCCTGTTAGGCTCATTATGTTGTGTTCTTGAGCGTGACACTTTACTATCACAGTGTCTCTTTCCACCCAGGTGTCTAAATGAGTTCGGGCACATTTAATGTTGGGTGTAACCCTGTGATGGACTAGCATCCCATCCAGGGGGGAGTAGAAATACTCCTAGCATCTTCATGCTACTGAAACTTGGCTCATATGCAGACTTGACCATGATGTTTTGTGTTGTAGGCATTTGAACTGGCTACTGGGGATTTTCTTTTTGAGCCTCACTCAGGAGAAGATTATTCAAGAGATGAAGGTATTATTGACACAGTTGTTTCACCTATTACTCATTGTTTTGCCTTTGTGATAGTATGATTTATTGATAGGACTGTATTTTCTGTTTTTTCACAGATCATCTAGCTCATGTCATTGAACTTCTTGGGAAGATTCCAAGGCATATTGCTCTTTCAGGGAAATATTCCAGAGATTTTTTCAACAAGAAAGGTTGGTTTGTCACTCCTCATTACTGAAAGAGAAAGGACAGGGACAAGGACGGGGGGAGGGGGGGGTGGGCGGTGAGTTGATTTCAAGATAGGTGCTGTCTTTTAGCAACAAGAGGGGTAGAGTAGGGAAGGAATATCTTCTTATAGACAGGGGCAAAGAGACAGACAGACAGACAGTCAGTCAGTCAGACAGTCAGTCAGTCACACAGACAGTCAGTCATTCAGTCAGACAGACAGTCAGTCAGTCACACAGACAGACACAGCCAGTCAGTCACACAGACAGACAGCCAGCCTGATTAAATTCAAAGTTTAATAGCTTATAGTAAGAGGCATACAAAACATAATATTCTACTCTCCCTTGCTCTTCCCTTAAACAACATATTTACTTCACATCTAGGGCATCCATCACATAATAGTTTTTCTAGAATTTACGTCCAGTAACGACATGCTTTTTAATGGCGTGCTAAATTTTGTTGTTTAAAACGGCAACTGATTATATACGTTGTTTTACAACAGGAGAACTCAAGCACATATCGAAGTTACGACCCTGGTGAGTGCATTGGCAGAAGTATCAGCATGAAATAAATCAAACACGAGAAACAGTGTGTCATTGGGACTGATCCAAACATGGAGAAGAAAGTTGAAAATGCGACATGCAGTGGAATGTTTTTGACGAAATATAGCTGATAAAACACTGTTTTTACAATAACAGCACAAATTCTCTCGCGCTCATTGGCTAGTTTTTTTTTATCGTCAATAAGCGGACAGACGCATAAATTATATATTTATGCGATGCAGCAACGAGCGAGAACGGATAATTTGACAGTTGGTTATCGTAAAAAACAAATGGACGTCAGTTTTTCATGCGTCTGTCCTGTTATTGACAATGAATTTCATCTTAACATTGCAGCTACTTTGACAATGTTATGACGAAATTCATGTCAACTCTCGTGTCTGATCGTTAATTCTTATGTGCCATATATTATCAACACTTCTAACTACTTGGCGGAATAGAAAGGTTTTCAATAGAGTGTCGTAAAACCCAAACCAAACCAATTACTTACTGTGCCTACTCAGCCCAGTGGTGGATCCAGACCTTGAGCTCAGGGGGTGGGAGAGGTCGTTTTGCTTGCCCTGACAGGTTTTCTTCCTTTTGTGATTTCTTCTTTTTTACCTAAAATAAGGGAGGGTGGGAGGGGGTGGGGCCGTGGATCCGCCACTGCGGGTATAAATCTCAATAGGCAACTGTAGAAACGTAAGAGGGGAAGAGTATGGTTGTTTTCCGTTTCAATTTGTTTGACATTCAAATGAAAGATCAACTAAATTTGAGAGTCTTTACCAAGAATAGAAGTATTTAGAGGAGGAAAATGGCAAAAATGCAGGCTCTTCAAAAATCACCCAAAATAGAGTTTGTATGGATTGGGTAGACAAGCCACAAAATTATAAGGATTTGTATGGAATTTTGCAATTTTTGCGAGGCTCCCATTTGAACAATTTTCCGCTGAAAATTCTTAAACTTGGCTGGGTAGCTTTTCGTTGAGTAACATTTCAGCTGAAAATTTTTTGATTGTCAATCTAATAAATATAAGAAACTCGTGCCAGTCCTCTCACGTTTCTGCTATTGGCTCTACGTAGTAAAACCAAAACCAAAACAATTCCCTGATTACTTTCTCTCTTCAATTGTAAACCACTCTAACGTGGCGTTGTGAAAGTAATTGGTTGTTTTTATTTTGTTTGCTCAAGGGGAT
>JAHPZR010040642.1:32500-42264 GCA_019787425.1 Platygyra sinensis | reverse complement strand
GTATTTGCAGAGATATTCCATATTTTGTGATTTTATGCCACCTTGTGACGTCACAAGTTTTTAATTGCATAAACCAAAATCTTGAATAAACTCAGCACCAAGAATACTATTGCAGTAAACGTAAACGCCATTCTTCATCATTTTTGAAGCTTTTCCTAATAAAGCTAATAAAATATTTCGCTTCATATACACTTTTAAAGCTGAAATAAAGGGTTTTTGGCAGGTCATAGTGTTGCTATAGTAACCTATTGTTGTGGACAAAAATAATACCCGGACACAACGTGTTGACCAGTGACTGGGCAGTTTTTGTTTAGATAACCATGATTGTGGCATCAATTGATAAAGAGTGGTAATTATGACCCATCAAAATCTACGTCTTGCATGGAAAGTGCTGGAAACTGTTTTGAGCCACCTAAGGTGACTTGAGGACGACTTTAGAGTAGGCCTAAGAAGAACTCGCTCGCAAGCTACAACGAGGAAAAAGTATCATCTTATTATCAAGGAACAAATTTTAAGGAGATCTAAAATCTCTGTTATAGTATCCGGCATCTTTTTTTTTAATGTGGTACTTGTTGCCAATTATTTTTTAGAGTTACCTGCATTACCAAAAAGACAATTTCACGGCCGTCCTCTCCGTTCCACACGGGGCCAAAAATATTCAATCAACAATGCTCTCAATACAACAAGCGTAGTGTTTTTCAATATCCACAATCATAAATCGGACAACAAAATCAGAAAGTTCCATCTTCACTCCTTCTGTTCTGTTCCTCCTCTTTCTGTTCCTCGTCTGTCTGATCCTCATATTTTCTGTTCCTCCTCGTCTGCCTGGTCCTCATCTTCCCCGTCTGTCTGTTTTTTTTTGTCCTGGCTGTTCACCACCAATGGCCGTTTTAATAATGTTACGATGTGTTTTCTTAGGCGCGTTGAAATGTTCTTCTTTGACATGTCCCACATAAACTGGATAATCTGTGGAGGGAAAGACCTGACTTCCCTCGTAAAGCTGGGTTTTACCACATGATAAATGAGGTACACACCAGGACATGGAGGGAAACGTCGTATCACTCAGGGATAAATTGTATGACTTGTCCAGAAAATCAAGCGCAATCTGTTGTAAATCGTACACGTGTCCATAAAATCGAGAAACAGACAAATCTCTTTGGTCGTGGGATTTGAACTCTTTTTCTACCTTTAGGGTTTTGTTCTATGTGCCATCTGTGTGAGATGAACGTTTAAATGTTGTTTCATAAAATCATCAGTACAGAATATCTTTCTCTCTGAACATAGAATATTCAGTAGATACTTGTTGGATTGAAGTTGCAACCCTCCGTGGTAATTCTCCAGCCCAGACGCCCTAGATAATCGCACAGTGCGACAGTCTTTTATAACGCTCATGTAAGGTTTATGTACCTCATTATCAAAAGGAATACCCAAGTTCTGACAAAAAAGGAAGAACAGGATTGATCATCCTATCTTGAATATCAGTGGTTGAAATAGCTGCCCTCCCGTCTGTCTGTCAGTACGAACGTCCAATATATTATCTTTAAACTTGGTCAAGAAAACGATATGAATTTCCTATTAATCCAGAGCTTTCTCAGTTCTTCTGGTAACTTTCTTAATTTTCGTCCTTTAGGTTGCAGGATTTGCCTACAAGAGAGCTCTTAAAATCTTCCATGATGTTGTGGATGTGATCGGCACTGGAAAAGGATGGCAACAGAGCTTGTTTTTCAAGTTAGCAAACTGCTGAGGCGATCCGCATGTATAAGATGATGAAGGTTTGTTTGCGATATGATCACCGTATCAATAATCTGAACGCTTTCAGCTTCCTTATGAACGCTTAACAAGTGGCCTCCGTGAAAAGAAACATTGTTCGTGTGTTATGAAACCTTGCTTTCTGAACAAACTGTCCATATCATAAGACGGACGAAGTTTCTTTGCGAGAGGATTTACCATATCAGCAAAACGCTTCGCAGGATGCTCTCGTCAAAACAAATTTGGTTCGCGTGTTATGAATATTCTTTATCGTTAATGTGTCAGATTAATACCGAGAAAATTTCTTTGTCTTTATTCAGTTCAAGTCTCTTATGTCCCCTTCATGATTTTTAATATTTCTTTTCAAAGGTTTGTCATCCGGTCCACTTTGCGTTTTTTTTCTTTATTGTATTTTGCGCCGTGGTGCTATTAAATCGCGGCAAAGTATGGCACCCTGCGGTTTTCTCTAAACAAAATGTTTGATAAATTCTGGGAAATGTCTGCTGTATTCTTATCACTTTCAAGAATGACTGCAAAGCACCCAAGGCAAAGTTAAAGTAATTTGTCCCGAAAATTCTCGAAGGCTGCTGACCAATGACGACGGATGTTCAAATAGCTTAGGAAGATTGTCGAATATCGCCGAAGCTATTGCCTCTCGTCATTTCCGATAGCTCACAAAGGTTCGGCGACTGTATCTCAAGACTTAATGTATGAACACGAATGAAATGGCTAAACAATTGAAGTTTCTTTGGGAACACTGCTGCGATTTACTATATGATAAGGAACGGTGATCTTTTCACTTGTTGAGATAACATTTCACATGTTTTTTACTCTTTATCACCCCGCTGAAAGTCGATAATGTGTCAATCGAGGTTTCCCATCGCAAGCTACTAAGAGGGAAAAAATATCATCTTATCATATGATTGCATAGTTCTCAGAGACAGAATGAAATTCAGTCTTAAATCGGGCCAGGAGTCATAATCGCAATTATGGCTCCTGATACGGGCAGCGATTTCAGATAAACGTGGGAGACATTTTCTGTGGTGTTTCCGTTTCTTACTAATGTGGAATTTTGTGCCACAAATTTTCTTCGTCATTTAGCATTGCCAAAAAGAATGCCATCGCCTAGTGAGATAATGGTTTGACACTGACTATTTTTTTGATGTTTCGTTCAAGACGTTTCGGCTGGTGCTTAAGCCTTCATCAGTTGAAATATAATGTTAGTACGCGTGATTCAAATAACAGCCCGTCAAGCGCGCGCTGAGGAAAAACGCGTGAAGTTTCTTGAAAACGTAGCGTGAGACTTATGCGCAAGCCAGAGATTTGTAGACCTCTGGGATGGCGATGTGGTCATTTCCGGATTGCGGATCCTGTACTGAAAACCAGGCTTCCAAGAAAAGTCGCTCGTGATAGTTAGCCTCATGTCCAACAACTCTGACATTTCCAAAATTCATTTCGTGGTTGTTTTCATGGACATGGCAGGAGATCTTAGAGTTGTGGTCAAACATGGAAACAGCCCTTTTGTGTTCCGCAATCCGAGTTTTAAGTGATCGTTCAGTCTGACCGTAGTATACAAAACTGCAGTTGGTGCAACTGATTTTGTACACTGTGCCAGACTGTGGCCGGTCAACCCTTTCCTGGGCTTTCGGTCGCGGGAACAAACTGTTCAAAGTTCTCAATGGTTTGAAGGCGACTTTGATTTGTTGCTGCCTCAATATTCGACTGATCCTTTCCGAAATGCTCTGCACATAGGGTAGCACCACAAAGCCATTGGACGGTAGATCGGTAGGGAGTTTCGACAGCGATCTTTCGCAGCTACTGATGAAGGAAGAGGGATAATTATTGTCTCGCAGAACAGCTTTGACTCGCTTCGTTTCGTCGCGTTTCCCCTTTTGTGTTGATGGTATGTTCTGTGCCCTGCGTAGCAAGGTACTGACTACAGATCTCTTATGACACATAGGGTGGTGAGAATTGAAATCGAGATAGCGGTCTGTGTGGGTTGGCTTTCTGTAGACATTCACTTCAAGCTGCGTGCCCCTCCTTGTGGTGATAGTGTCTAGAAAATGTAGTCCCTGTCCCTTGGTGTCCTCAAGTTCTAGGGTGAACTGTATGGAGGGGTTAATTGAATTGAGATGTTGGTGAAACTCATCCACTTGGTCCTTTTTAAGGCACGCGTGACTATCGTCAACGTCCAAAGTCCTTAAAAAAATGTAGAATGCCATCGCCTTTTTGTTCCATACAGGGACTAAAATACTCTATCAACATGCTCTCGATACAAGGAACGTAGTGGTGTATATCCACATTCATGAACCGAACCACAAATCAGACAGCTCCAGCTTCAATACTTTTCTCTGTGTTCCTCTTTCTGTTTTTTTTCCTTTTCTGTTCTTCATTTTCTGACTGTTGCTCTCCCTTCGTGTGTTCCCTTTCTGTATGTCCCTCCTCGTCTGTCTGTTGACTTTCGGTCGATTGCTCTTGTTTACCTTGCCGTCTCAATTTTTTGCGATGGTCTTTGAGGCGATCTGCAATGTTCTTCTGTGACATTCCTACATAAAACGGGATAGCGTGTGGAGGGAGCGACCTGGCTTCCTTCATAAAAGCTGGGTTTACCAACATGATAAATAAGTAAACACCAGGACGTTCAGTGAACTCACTATCAAGGGGATAAATGTAGAGCTTGTCCATAAAGTTGAGAACAATTTGTTGTAAAACGTACTTGTGTCCGAAAAATCGAGAAGAAACAGACAAATCTTTTTAAACCTCGTGATTCATGCTACAGTTTAAGAAATTCAGACTTTCTTTTACCCAGGTTTAACATGGTTTCATTTGGTAAGCATTCCCTTCGACACTTAGGTCCCATTTTATGGAGTAAGCTGGACAAAAATGAGAAAACGTGTATATCATTAAGTGAGTTTAGAAACCGAATGCGTAACAAGGATCTGACATCTCTTATTTATGATACATGCAAAGGATGTCTTCTGTGTGATAGTTGATGTCTCATCGGAAATAATTTTAGCATTTCATCACTTAGTTTTAAGTATTATAGTATTTAGTACTATAGTATCATAATTTTAGCATTTTAGTACTTAGCTTTAATACTTAGCTAACAATTTGTAGCATATTGTATAGATTTTTTATCTACTTAATTATTGTATCTATTTTTTATCATACTTTAAGTGTCCCCTATTAGTAGAGGGCCTGCCCCTCGGCTAGCTTCTTATTGACACATAAATAAAGTTTCTATCTATCTATCTATCTATCTATCTATCTATCTATCTATCTATCTATCTATCTATCTATCTATCTATCTATCTATCTATCTATCTATCTATCTATCTATCTATCTATCTATCTAGTTCTTCTTCCACCTTAAAGGTTTGATCTTCGCAATTATCCGACAGAAACGTTAAAAATTAAAGCCGTTTTATTTCAGGGCATATCTTTTCTCTCTCTGTGCAAAGCATATTGTCCACATACCTGTTGATTGAACTTGGAAGACTCTGTTGCACTGATTCGGCTGTCGTAGAGCGGAAAAGACCTTCGTAGAGGAGGTATTTTAACAGCTTGCTGTAACTCGCGTAAATCTCTAAATGTACATTGCAATCAAACGAATACCCAAGCTCTGGTAAAAAAGGAAGAGTCGCGCTGATCTTATTATGCGGAAGCCGTTTCTTACCCTTTCTTCATCTCTTTATTTTAGATTTCTAATCGGCCACGTCTGGTAAAATATCCTTAAACCTTTTGAGAAAACTCTTGAAATTCCCTATTAGGCAGCTGTGTTTCAGTTCGTCTGGTAACTTCGATCTCAATCTCTTCATCTAGGTTGTGAAATTTTCCTACATGAATGCCCTTGAAACTCTCACAGCGATCTTGTACTTTCTGTTCCGGACTGGTCATGTTTTGTATCTCCTTGCCTCGAACGCGTAAGGCGAATAAAAATCAACTGAAGGCTTGTTCGTTAAACAAAGAGAAGATTTACCGTATCACGCAGTCATAACACTATTTAACAATTATTCCATGAGCGCGCGTTGGATATGAGATGATAGATAGCCAACGAGGCGCGTAGCGCCGAGTTGGCTATAATCATCTCATATCCAACAAGCGCGAGTGGAATAATTGTTTTATTAAAAACGCCCCCAAAACTAGACTACAATAAACACAAAAAGGCCAAAAAATCACGCATACGCTCGCCATTTTTGTAGATCATGGTATAATGGCTCATATACCATGATGGCTTAGCCAATGAAAACTCTCGAATTGCATTATTCAATGATCCAGTTTTTAATAATTCCTTTTTTACGATAACTGCAGAAATTCACGCGCGCTCATTGGTTTAATTTTATTGTCCATATGCGGACAGACACATAAATTTGAAATCCATGTGACGCGTCAGCAAGCGAGAGCGGGCAATACGACAATTTTTTTATCGTAAAAAACAAATTGATGTCAGTTTTTAATGCTTCTGTCCTGTTATTGACAATGAATTTCGTCATGACATTGTCAAAGTAGTCTGCGGATCCACTCGGCTATCGCCTCGTGGATCCACAGCTACTTTGACAATGTTATGACGAAATTCATGATCAATAACAGGACAGACGCATAAAAAACTGACGTCTATTTGTTAATTATATAATAACCAAATCAATGCGCGCGCTCTGATTGGTCAATCAGCTGCGGGTTATTGTACCGGTAAACCCACGGAAAAATCGCGCGTCTTCTGAATTATTATATAAAAGCAATAGACCACAAGTTTTCTATGAATTATAGGCTGATAAACCACTTGGGATGTTGGTAGAACACTCGAAGAATTCGTAAACCACTCGCCTGCGGCTCGTGGTTTACAAATTCTTCTCGTGTTCTACCAACATCCTGCGTGGTTTATCAGCTCATAACCCATAGATACTTGTGGTCTATTGCTTAAATAAACGCTTTACATCAGGCTGCTTCCTCAAAAACAAATGTTCGCGTGTCATGAATAATTTCTTTATCGTTAATGTATTTGAATAATGCAGAGAAAATTTCTTTGTCGTTATTCATTTTGAGGGAAGAAGTGTCCTTCATGAATTTTTAATTATATTTTTTTGAAGGTTTTCATCCTGTCACTAATCGTTCCGTTTGTTTATTGTATTTACACTCTCGGAGACTCAGGGGCGGTTAGTTGGGGCGAGAGGAAATAAATCGGTCAAAGAAATGAAGCGTCGCAGGTTTACAAGTAAGGCGGAAAAAAACCCTGGGAACCGACTCTTACAAGACCATAGCTAAACGGCTCTACCAATGCTGCCTCCTTATTGGGCATAAAAATCTTTTGTATCATTCTGCCCAATCGGCGAACAGCAGCTCCTGAGGTACTGTGGTATGTTTTTACACGACGGCTTTTACGTCGCCATATTTGCTTGGTTCGTTCATCAACGTTCTGCGTGCGAGGGTGGAAACTTTCATTTTAATTTCTCTGGATAGCGGCGAAATGTCGAAATGATAACTTGAGCGAGCGACCATTTTGGATGTTAGCACCAAGGCTATTCTAAAATGGACTGGTAAAATTCTTTTTTTCGGGCGGATCACAAGGTACTTCTTTGCCCGATTTATTTCCTCTCGCCCCAACTAACCGCCCCTGGGTCTCCGAGGATGTGCGTAATATTGACCGCCAATGGCAATCGTCTCGTCGGCGTGTTTAAATTTAACTAGAAAAAAGCGAAACCACACGCTGAACCATCATTATTTGAGTTTGTGATCCATGAAAATCAGATTCTCTTTTTTCTTATGGTTAGTTATTGCAACCAGGAGCTCCGCTTTTTAGGCCGGCATGACTAAATCTAGATATTAATGCACCTGACGTTTTCCGCGAAAACAAAAGCGTATTTAAGGTGATTCCTCACAATTGCACTGCGCATCCTTTCTGCGGATAATCTATGGTGTCATTTAGCGCGCTCTCGTGCACGTGCACACTGAAAACATGGCGGATTTGCCTTGATATTGAGCTCTCTCAGTTGAAAAATGGCTATAGCTCACCAACGAGCATGGGCACCCCAATTTTTTTTCCAGTCATTGTAATCAACTTATCATAAACTTTGCTCGAGGAAAGACTGATCTGATTTCTATTGCTGAAAATTGAATAAATAGCGAAAATTGCAAGTAAACTGTGGTCTTTTCTATTTTGCCCTATTGTAACCATGTCAAGAAATTTGGTTGAAATGTTAATCAAGGATTCAGCTTTCTGTCTAAATCAAACTTAAAAAGTTTATTTGTATCCAATAAAACGCATTGACTCCAGTTTAATGTGTGTTCTCATGAGTCCCGGTCACAAAAATTTACAATTATTACTGGGAATGCGTTCTTGTAATAAGCGTTAAATAATGCCAAAATGGGTCATTTTCAATGCCCCAGTGCTCCTTAATGAGCATGGGCACCCCTTTTTTATTTCAAAATTGAAGTTCTCATATGATAAATATTCAGTGGGCAAAGTTTGAACGAAAATCTATGGTCAGTTTTATTTCAGGGGAATTACCTTAATATTCTGGGATATGTCTGGTGTATTCTTACCACTTCCAAGAATGACTGAAGGTCACGCAAGCCCAACCTAACTTGTCCCAAAATTCCCGGTTTCTGACCAATCATCACGGATGTTCTAGTGACTTTCGAAGATTGTCGAACATTAGCGAAGCCATTGTTATTTCCGATAGCTCACAGAGGTTAAAAACCTTAATGTTAAACTTATATTGCCATGGAATAAAAACTGTCAGGAATGAATTTTGATAACTGAATTGGCCAAGGATTTTATTTGTAGGGGCAACGACAAAATGATACTCCTTGCCCGTGCTTCTCGCAACTGCTTTGCTACATGAGCATCTCGAATCGCGGGCGTACTTTTCTTCCCTAGTCGAAGGGCTTACGGAAGAATCCTTAGCTCGAATAGTTTGGTCGATGTGAATTAACCGAGAGCTAGGTATATTCACCTTCTAGAATGTTTTGACACTAACTACAAATTACAGAGGTTTAAGTGACATTTAGAGCTTTCAATAAAATTTTTAATATTGAAATACAGTGTCTATCGTTTTAGAATGGCTTAATGACATTTGTATCAGCGGTACTTAAATATGGTCTTCCTTCAATAAATAGAGCAATTACAAAAATACTAACTAATGTAACAGAGCAATCAAAGTGACCAAGAAAAATATGTCGCCGGCGTCTAAGCGCGGGAAAAATCGCGTTCGCTAAGGTGCGCAGATTGACTTGAATTTGATTGGCTGTAAATACATGATATTAACTATCACTGGTCTGTGCAGGACGTTTACACGGGTTGCTTAAACCAGTCAGCGCTCAGAGAACGCTTCTGAGCAAGTGACGAAGAAAAATGTGAAGCCAGCGTTTAACGCGGGAAAAAATCCGTACGCCAAGGTGCGACAGATTGGATTTACATTTGATTAGCTACCTAAACCATGATTGGTCAGTGCACGTTACAGGGGTTTCATAAACCACCTGATCAGCTCTCAGAAAAAACAAAACTTCTTAGGACAGTGGAAAGAAAGTACTCTATATTATAAAGTCTCGTTATGCAATTGTTATTCCTATGGTTTTATTTCTTTATTTCTTGGAATGCAGAGTTTCTTTTCGGTTTCCACTGCATTAGTTTAGCATAGTTCTTCAGTAGCTTCTTCCAGTAACACCGTATATCCTGCATTCTAAGGTGATCTTTAATGAACTGGTAGCCTCTAAGAAAGAAATAATAAATTACCAAAGATCAAAACTGCAGACTGCTTATTATTTTAAACTGTTATAGTATACAACTGAATATGATTGATCACCGCAGTTATAGACACAACTTAAGCAGTTGTGAAATTAAAGCCAACTAAAATACGTTGCGTGCATAACTGCAATTATTATACATTGAACTCTCTAACTCTTTTCTTATTGGCCGAAAGCGTACAGTGAATTTTCGAAATCAGCGCCCGTGACGCCATAACTGCAGATTACACAATAATCATGTCAAGGTCACGGGTAATCATGTCATGTATGAC
>JAHPZR010040642.1:20000-25000 GCA_019787425.1 Platygyra sinensis | reverse complement strand
TGTGTCTGTCCGCATATGGACAATAAAATTAAACCAATGAGCGCGCGTGAATTTCTGCAGTTATCGTAAAAAAGGAATTATTAAAAACTGGATCATTGAATAATGCAATTCGAGAGTTTTCATTGGCTAAGCCATCATGGTATATGAGCCATTATACCATGATCTACAAAAATGGCGAGCGTATGCGTGATTTTTTGGCCTTTTGTGTTTATTGTAGTCTAGTTTTGGGGGCGTTTTTAATAAAACAATTATTCCACTCGCGCTTGTTGGATATGAGATGATTATAGCCAACTCGGCGCTACGCGCCTCGTTGGCTATCTATCATCTCATATCCAACGCGCGCTCATGGAATAATTGTTAAATAGTGTTATGACTGCGTGATACGGTAAATCTTCTCTTTGTTTAACGAACAAGCCTTCAGTTGATTTTTATTCGCCTTACGCGTTCGAGGCAAGGAGATACAAAACATGACCAGTCCGGAACAGAAAGTACAAGATCGCTGTGAGAGTTTCAAGGGCATTCATGTAGGAAAATTTCACAACCTAGATGAAGAGATTGAGATCGAAGTTACCAGACGAACTGAAACACAGCTGCCTAATAGGGAATTTCAAGAGTTTTCTCAAAAGGTTTAAGGATATTTTACCAGACGTGGCCGATTAGAAATCTAAAATAAAGAGATGAAGAAAGGGTAAGAAACGGCTTCCGCATAATAAGATCAGCGCGACTCTTCCTTTTTTACCAGAGCTTGGGTATTCGTTTGATTGCAATGTACATTTAGAGATTTACGCGAGTTACAGCAAGCTGTTAAAATACCTCCTCTACGAAGGTCTTTTCCGCTCTACGACAGCCGAATCAGTGCAACAGAGTCTTCCAAGTTCAATCAACAGGTATGTGGACAATATGCTTTGCACAGAGAGAGAAAAGATATGCCCTGAAATAAAACGGCTTTAATTTTTAACGTTTCTGTCGGATAATTGCGAAGATCAAACCTTTAAGGTGGAAGAAGAACTAGATAGATAGATAGATAGATAGATAGATAGATAGATAGATAGATAGATAGATAGATAGATAGATAGATAGATAGATAGATAGATAGATAGATAGATAGATAGATAGATAGATAGAAACTTTATTTATGTGTCAATAAGAAGCTAGCCGAGGGGCAGGCCCTCTACTAATAGGGGACACTTAAAGTATGATAAAAAATAGATACAATAATTAAGTAGATAAAAAATCTATACAATATGCTACAAATTGTTAGCTAAGTATTAAAGCTAAGTACTAAAATGCTAAAATTATGATACTATAGTACTAAATACTATAATACTTAAAACTAAGTGATGAAATGCTAAAATTATTTCCGATGAGACATCAACTATCACACAGAAGACATCCTTTGCATGTATCATAAATAAGAGATGTCAGATCCTTGTTACGCATTCGGTTTCTAAACTCACTTAATGATATACACGTTTTCTCATTTTTGTCCAGCTTACTCCATAAAATGGGACCTAAGTGTCGAAGGGAATGCTTACCAAATGAAACCATGTTAAACCTGGGTAAAAGAAAGTCTGAATTTCTTAAACTGTAGCATGAATCACGAGGTTTAAAAAAGATTTGTCTGTTTCTTCTCGATTTTCGGACACAAGTACGTTTTACAACAAATTGTTCTCAACTTTATGGACAAGCTCTACATTTATCCCCTTGATAGTGAGTTCACTGAACGTCCTGGTGTTTACTTATTTATCATGTTGGTAAACCCAGCTTTTATGAAGGAAGCCAGGTCGCTCCCTCCACACGCTATCCCGTTTATGTAGGAATGTCACAGAAGAACATTGCAGATCGCCTCAAAGACCATCGCAAAAAATTGAGACGGCAAGTAAACAAGAGCAATCGACCGAAAGTCAACAGACAGACGAGGAGGGACATACAGAAAGGGAACACACGAAGGGAGAGCAACAGTCAGAAAATGAAGAAACAGAAAAGGAAAAAAAAACAGAAAGAGGAACACAGAGAAAAGTATTGAAGCTGGAGCTGTCTGATTTTGTGGTTCGGTTCATGAATGTGGATATACACCACTACGTTCCTTGTATCGAGAGCATGTTGATAGAGTATTTTAGTCCCTGTATGGAACAAAAAGGCGATGGCATTCTACATTTTTTTAAGGACTTTGGACGTTGACGATAGTCACGCGTGCCTTAAAAAGGACCAAGTGGATGAGTTTCACCAACATCTCAATTCAATTAACCCCCACCTCCCCCCCCCCCCCGCCATACAGTTCACCCTAGAACTTGAGGACACCAACGGACAGGGACTACCTTTTCTAGACACTATCACCACAAGGAGGGGCACGCAGCTTGAAGTGAATGTCTACAGAAAGCCAACCCACACAGACCACTATCTCGATTTCAATTCTCACCACCCTATGTGCAATAAGAGATCTGTAGTCAGTACCTTGCTGCGCAGGGCACAGAACATACCATCAACACAAAAGAGGAAACGCGACGAAACGAAGCGAGTCAAAGCTGTTCTGCGAGACAATAATTATCCTTCTTCCTTCATCAGTAGCTGCGAAAGATCGCTGTCGAAACTCCCTACCGATCTACCGTCCAATGGCTTTGTGGTGCTACCCTATGTGCAGGGTATTTCGGAAAGGATCAGTCGAATATTGAAGCAGCAACAAATCAAAGTCGCCTTCAAACCATTGAGAACTTTGAACAGTTTCTTCTCGCGACCGAAAGCCCAGGAAAGGGTTGACCGGCCACAGTCTGGCACATTGTACAAATCAGTTGCACCAACTGCAGTTTTGTATACTACGGTTAGACTGAACGATCACTTAAAACTCGGATTGCGGAACACAAAAGGGCTGTTTCCATGTTTGACCACAACTCTAAGATCTCCTGTCATGTCCATGAAAACAACCACGAAATGAATTTTGGAAATGACAGAGTTGTTGGACATGAGGCTAACTATCACGAGCGACTTTTCTTGGAAGCCTGGTTTTCAGTACAGGATCCGCAATCCGGAAATGACCACATCGCCATCCCAGAGGTCTACAAATCTCTGGCTTGCGCGAAGTCTCACGCTACGTTTTCAAGAAACATCACGCGTTTTTCCTCAGCGCGCGCTTGACGGGCTGTTATTTGAATCACGCGTACTAACATTATATTTCAACTGATGAAGGCTTAAGCACCAGCCGAAACGTCTTGAACGAAACATCAAAAAAATAGTCAGTGTCAAACCATTATCTCACTAGGCGATGGCATTCTTTTTTGGCAATGCTAAAGACGAAGAAAATTTGTGGCACAAATTCCACATTAGTAAGAAACGGAACACCACAGAAAATGTCTCACGTTTATCTGAAAATCGAGCCCGATCAGGAGCCATAATGCGATTATGACTCCTGGCCCGATTTAAGACTGAATTTCATTCTGTCTCTGAGAACTATGCAATCATATGATAAGATGATATTTTTTCCCTCTTAGTAGCTTGCGATGGGAAACCTCGATTGACATATCGACTTTCAGCGGGGTGATAAGAGTAAAAAACATGTGAAGTTATCTTCACAAGTGAAAAGATCACCGTTGCCTTATCATATAGTAAATCGCGCAGTTTCACAAAGAAACTTCAATTGTTTGGCATTTCATTCGTGTTCATACATTAAGTCTTGAGATACAGTCGCCGAACCTTTGTGAGCTATCGGAAATGACGAGAGGCAATAGCTTCGGCGATATTCGACAATCTTCCTAAGCTATTTGAACATCCGTCGTCATTGGTCAGCAGCCTTCGAGAATTTTCGGACAAATTACTTTAACTTGCCTTGGGTGCTTTGCAGTCATTCTTGAAAGTGATAAGAATACAGCAGACATTTCCCAGAATTTATCAAACATTTTTGTTTTAGAGGAAAACGCAGGTGCATAACTTTGCCGCGATTAATAGCACCACGCGCAAAATACAATAAAGAAAAAAAACGCAAAGTGACCGGATGACAACCTTTGAAAAGAAATATTAAAATTCATGAAGGGGAATAGAGACTTGAACTGAATAAAGACAAAGAAATTTTCTCGGTATTAATCTGACACATTAACGATAAAGAATATTCATAACACGCGAACCAAATTTGTTTTGACGAGAGCATCCTGCGAAGCGTTTGCTGATATGGTAAATCCTCTCGCAAAGAAACTTCGTCGTCTTATATATGGACAGTTTGTTCAGAAAGCAAGGTTTTCATAACACACGAAACAATGTTTCTTTTCACGGAGGCCACTTGTTAAGCGTTCATAAGGAAGCTGAAAGCGTTCAGATTATTGATACGGTGATCCTATCGCAACAAACCTTCATCATCTTATACATGCGGATCGCCTCAGCAGTTTGCTAACTTGAAAAACAAGCTCTGTTGCCATCCTTTTCCAAGCCGATCACATCCACAACATCATGGAAGATTTTAAGAGCTCTCTTGTAGGCAAATCCTGCAACCTAAAGGACGAAATTAAGAAGTTACCAGAAGAACTGAGAAAGCTCTGGATTAATAGGAAATTCATATCGTTTCTTGACAAGTTTAAAGATAATATATTGGACGTTCGTACTGACAGAAGACGGAGGGCAGCTATTTCAACCACTGATATTCAAGATAGGATGATCAATCCTGTTCTTCCTTTTTTGTCAGAACTTGGGTATTCCTTTGATAATGAGGTACATAAACACTTACATGAGCGTTATAAAGACCTGTCGCAACTGTGCGATTATCTAGGGCGTCTGGCTGGAGAATTACCACGGAGGGTTGCAACTTCATCCAACAAGTATCTACTGAATATTCTATGTTCAGAGAGAAAGATATTCTGTACTGATGATTTTATGAAACAACATTTAACGTTCATCTCACACAGATGGCAAGAACAAACCCTAAAGGTAGAAAAAGAGTTCAAATCCCACGACCAAAGAGATTTGTCTGTTTCTCGATTTTATGGACACGTGTACGATTTACAACAGATTGCGCTTGA
>JAHPZR010040642.1:12500-15000 GCA_019787425.1 Platygyra sinensis | reverse complement strand
GATCTGGTGTTGTTTTAATATTAGAGTTTGAAGTGAAAAATTGGTAGATACACTCCAAACAGTTGCCCAACAACCTGGGGTGCCATTGTGCGGTCGAGCAACTGTCTGCATGGTGGTGTTCCAAAACCCTTTTTTCCCTTTCAACCTCTCTTTAAACTTACCAAAATTTCACCTTAATTCAGGTGAACCCCCGCCTTAAGTCACTTTAGGTCACCTTATTAAAGTTGCTATCGGTTAAATAATGTTTAACTGAAGGTTTCGACACACTCAAATTGCCCCTGTAGAAGACCGCTATTAGACTTAAAACTGTGATGTAGGAGGAGGCACAATGGCCCAATGTTTGGTGCAATGGACTCATATCGGGGATCACTGCATTGTGTTCGTATTCTCATAGCGGAAAGTGATTCTCATGTAGACTCTGTGATCCCGGCTCCTTCTAAGCACAGGGGCGGGGGAGAACACTCCACGACGCCTGGCACATTTTTCGTATATGGATCATCCAACGAAAAGTGACGTCACATCCGGTTAAAAAGCGAGCTGAGCGGCAAAATCAAATTTGACTACGACATTATTGCAAACTCTGTAATTAAAATACGAATATTTCGTAATCGGCCGGATATTTCTAACGTTAAATTTGGCCATAATAAACAAAATTTTGTCTTTTTCCTCGCCATATCGTTTGTTTGAAGAACAGGGCAACTATTTATTCAAAAACACGTTGTTTTGAAGGAGTGTGTTTTCACGAAATGTCGTCGTTTCTTCGTCGCTGAATTGCGCAGAAGCCATCGTTTGCGTGGAAATAATTAATTCTAGGTAAGTTGTACTCAATTCAAATAGCCTATTCTCTTGGGTAAGCATTACACTATTAGAAAAACGCAATGACAGTTTTCTAGACGTGGGAGAACCTATTTAACAGAAGCCCATTTTTTCAAATTTACCTTTGACAAACACTACTTGAGTATTTGAGGTGTCCGATCGTATCACTGCAAGAAGAGACCCATACATATAACGCGCTTTGCGCAACTTTCTTGCTGATCGATACTAACACGAAGTCAAGTTCTCACTTCTGATTCAGACTGGTGTAACAGATTCTGTTACGATTGGTTTTGAACCCTAAACAGAGATATGTTAACTTTTCCCTTGTGAATCCCTTTTAAGGCTTCGCCACAGAGGGGACCCATGAACCCCTTAAAAATAAACAAGAGGATGTTTAAATGGGTGAGTCAGTAATTTGATAGGAAACTCGGAGAACTTAAAACGATACATCTTTTTAAAAGAGTGATCTGGAAGGTAGACCTTGCCAAACATATCTTACCTAATAATAATATTGTATTAACTGTGCTCTTTGTAATTCTTAATATTGTAATTACTTTTAGGTTTGTGGGTGGGATTATAGAGAGAATTATTTAGGGAAATGGGGGTACTATTAGTTTTTAACATCGTTGATAGGCGTTCATACTTAGTTGGAAACTGCTATTTAGTTTACCCAGCACATTAACAAAGTTATTATCATCATCATCACTATTATCATCATCACTATTATCATTATTATTTGGGCATTTCATGTTTTTTATTGTAGTTATAACATTATCAGTTTTCTGTTTCAACAGTATTAAGTACCAGTGACACTATCAATCAATAACCTCCCCCCAATCCTATGAGGTCGAGCAATGCACCTTTTATTTCTTCAGACCCTCTCATTTGCCTTGTTTGCAGACCAGGTTCCTTATCTTTTAATAATTAGCTATCATATTTGCAACTTAGTTTGAAAGGTTACTCATACATTTTGTTTATTTTCAGAGTGCTTTCTCTATATAAGATAACATCAAGACATTTCAGTCCCAGGAAATGAGAGAATACTGGCAATTTTGAAAATTCTCTCTTTTAAAGTTCAATTATTTTAATTTATCACTCTTTCATTGTGCCATGTTACATGTAACAAACTGTTTGCAAACAGTATTGAAATATCATGCCCCAACACCCAGCCATAAAAGGAAGTCTGGGAACAGGTAATAGCCACAATGACACTGTCAGGCTGGTGAATTCTTCAAGTTAAATTTGGGAAATGACAGTAAATATTTTTTTATTATTAATAGTAATAGGACTGAGTGGGTTCTAATTTGAATTGGTCTGTAATCATACAAGTAATATTAATAAAATCGGACGACCACGCACTAGTACGATCACAGACTGAATAGAACAACACAGTCTTATTACTCATGAAAGTTACAATTTCTGAGAATGGCCAAGTTATGAAAGAAAGGGAAATTTGCTTGTGATTGGTTGATTTAAACAGCAACTTTGAATGTGATTGGTTGATTTTAACTACAACTTGAATGTGATTGGCCACAACTTTGAATGATTGATTGACTGAAACATCAACTTTGATGTGAATGGCTTATTGAACTATCTGATAACAAGCTGTCCAATAATAACTTGGCAAGTGAATTAGATAAAAATAGCAGTTTTTTTTAAACCAATTACAATCAAGAAAGTTGTA
>JAHPZR010040642.1:0-7500 GCA_019787425.1 Platygyra sinensis | reverse complement strand
AGTGCTAAAGACGAAGAAAATTTGTGGCACAAATTCCACATTAGTAAGAAACGGAACACCATAGAAAATGTCTTACGTTATCCGAAAATCGAGCCTGATCAGGAGCCATAATGCCCGATTCTGACTCCTGGCCCGATTTAAGACTGAATTTCATTCTGTCTCTGAGAACTATGCAATCATGTGATAAGATGATATTTTTTCCCTCTTAGTAGCTTGCGATGGGAAACCCCGATTGACATATCGACTTTCAGCGGGGTGATAAGGGTATAAAACTTGTGAAGTTATCTTCACAAGTGAAAAGAACACATTTAACTGCGAGTATCGCACGAATGATTGATCAGTTGTGGAACAAAGACAGAAATTGTGAGTGAAATTCGAAAACAACTATAAAACTGGCCGCCTCTGCTCATTGAAGTTTGAGAGAGAACAAGATTGATTCCCGCAGGAAGGCTTACAATTTTGTTGAAACCGCTGATAACTTTAGTTCTGATGCCTACAAAACCGATTCGTGGAAATACTATCGGCATTTAATCAAGATTTAGCGCAGCTGTCCGCGCCAATGAGATACTGAGTTAACTACCAAATTATCATATGATCGTAAAAGTAAAGCTTCGGGATTGCTCGGAACTCTATTGTCTGTTGACTGCTTGTGCAGTTGATGGACGGTTCAGTCCCTCGGGTATTCGCAACTGCAAGAAATCATACTTAAATTTGCATTTGTAAGAGATAAGCCGCAACCAATTAGAGTTAATCGAGAATCCACATGGGAGCTGTAGTGAGACAAAATTAATTTATGCCAGCAAGTAAGTATATGTCCTTAAAACAAAAGCCATTCTGCGCCATGTTTGCCTTATCATATAGTAAATCGCGCAGTTTCACAAAGAAACTTCAATTGTTTGGCATTTCATTCGTGTTCATACATTAAGTCTTGAGATACAGTCGCCGAACCTTTGTGAGCTATCGGAAATGTATAGGCTCGATTTCCGCCACTCTCTCGTGTCTGGTCTACCCTCCCCGAGAAGAACGGCTGGACGCGTGAGCGGGAAACCATGTCTGTGACGTCAATTCATAATTTAATTCATGCGGTGTCGTAAACGTTATCTGATTACAACCTACGGCTCTAAACATTTGTGCATTTGCCGTTCTATTTTTTTTATTTTGGCCTTTCCAACTTATTTTGGTTTACATTATTGCTGCACGAATGCTGTATTCTATGGAAGAGTTAGTTTTTTGAGTAGAGGAGCGCCGTTCGACTGTGGTTTAGCAAACTGGTCATGCATGTCAAGATCTGTCAAAGGTGACGTGTTGGTCTGTGTGGTTTGTGCTGCAATTTGTCACGTATGTTTTGCTAGTCGGTTTGTTTTACCCACAATGTAGCTCATTTAAAAAACTAGTAATAGTTCTCACTAAATCTGCCCCCGCTTCTATTTTATCCCTGAAGGATATAAAATTCTTATAAAATTTCACTGCGTATAAGGAATCTTTTATTTATTATATGAACTAAAATTATATATTTTTTGTTAACTATATCACTCGTACTGTCCCGGGGGAGGTACTCGATATATTCTTGGGTGGGGAAGTGCGGCCTGGCCCCTCATACCCTGACCCTGTTTAAGACAAATATCGCTGATTTTCCTACCCTGTTTAAGACAGAATTCCGATTTTTGATACCCTGTTTAAGACATAGATTAAAAGTTGCGGTTACAAATTGTGTGGCTTTCTTGTTGTGTAATCAATGGAAATTTAATGTGCCTGGTATCAATGCCAAATTCAACGGAAGTCAATATTAATTTACAAGAGCTCACAAGTAAAAATTTTGCTGTTTATCGTCCAAGAAAAGATATCCCATTTAAGACAAAAATTGATAAATCGAAACCATGTTTAAGACAAAAATCCCGAAAAACATACCCTGGCTGGCCGCACGTCCCCATTAAGCTCTTATAAGGGAGTACCCCCCCCCCCCCCCGGGCGTACTGTTCAAGTAACTTAGGCATGGTATCATAAATTTTAATTAACTAAACCAACACATTCTGTTTAACTCATTCTATCACATGATATTCTTTCAATACTACTCTCACGAAGTACATTCTGGAAAAAAAGGACCGGTAGCAAACCACTCTGTTGTTCTAGTTTGATACTGAAACCGTTTGTCTTGAGCAGAACAGAAGTCGAGATTTTTTTCCGATGTAAACTGAAGTATCGCGTTACAGTCGCGATATATGCAAATTAGAGTCAAGCTTCATGTCCTCAACAAAAACGCCGCAAAACATTTGCATTTACATTTGGATCCCTGCCAGTCAATCCAGCCGTCACATGGGCTCGACGCCACGTAAGATTATTCAGTAAAAATAAGCGATCCAAATAAACGTGATCTTTATACGTGTCGTATTTGGGTCGAGTCCGTCGACCCCGTTAGTTGTGTCCGACAAATCAACTTCTGTACCAAACAGTTCAATCTGGTACTGCTGAATAACCTTTGAATTAAAGATGCATGAAGAAATCACTGTGATGATGATGATGACTGATACTCGTTTTAAAATATATTTTGGCAAATATCTTCCTCTCCTCCTCGTGCAACAAATAGTATCTTCCTCGATCTCCGCTGCAAGAATTACCCATGTAGCATATGCCTTGTGAGCTAACTGAAAAATTAACCGGGACCACCGTGCGCGCCTAGTTTCTTCAAATCAGGATTGATTCACATACTACACCAATATTTCAGACATTCTTTATACGTATTCGCGGGGAAGACTATAATGCCTCCTCGGGTTTTGGCCTCTGGGCCAAAACCCTGCGGGGGCAATAATTTTGTCGGGTTCGCCAAAGACTGGTGTCGATATCGGTATCCTTATAAATCGTAATACTTCTATTTGCCTGACTGGTTCGTATCTTGAGTTCAACGTCTAGCTTGATCTGACTCTTTGTTGACTTTGTTATCTGACGTTCCGGAACCCAAAGATTCATACATTGTTGGCTGAAAAATGAACACATCTTGGCAATTGACAAACCTTTCTAGCATTTTTCGTTTTGCATTTTTAACCTTTCGATATCAATTGTCCCTGAAGTCCTCTTGTATACCATTTATTAATAGACCTTTTTCGCTTGTACATTTTGTTTTCCGAATACAGATCATGTGATGATACTCAGGAGATTTTATCTTTTGTCTTGTTCATTAAAAAGAATACATGCAAGCATGAATATGTCTGCATGTATTCTTTTTAATGAACAAAACAAATGTTCAAATCTCCTGAGTATCATCACATGATCTGTATTGGGAAAACAAAATGTGCAAGCGAAAAAGGTCTATTCCACATCGTCTGCCATCACGGGCCGCAATCCAAACTGGCGAGGTAATTTATGCCCGACAAAAATCTTCGGGCGGTCATCTGATTGGTTAAGACTAACAAAAGAATCCTCACGCGTCCAGCCGTGCGTTCGGGCGAGAAGCGCGGGCTCATTTCCCGAAAAGCGGCTGGTAATCGAGCCTATCGGAAATGACGAGAGGCGATAGCTTCAGCGATATTCGACAGTCTTTCTAACCTATTTCAGAACATCCACCGTCATTGGTCAGCAGCCTTCGAGAATTTTCGGACAAATTACTTTAACTTGCCTTGCGTGCTTTGCAGTCATTCTTGGAAGTGATAAGAATACAGCAGACATTTCCCAGAATTTATCAAACGTTTTTGTTTTCGAGGAAACGCAGGTGCATAACTTTGCGATTAATAGCACCACGCGCAAAATACAATAAGAAAAAAAAACGCAAAGTGACAGGATGATACCCTTTGAAAAGAAATATTAAAATTCATGAAGGAGAATGGAGACTTTCCTTAAACTGAATAAAGACAAAGAAATTTTCTCGGTATTAATCTGACACATTAACGATAAAGAATATTCATGACACGCGAACCCGAAATTTGTTTTGACGAGAGCAACCTGCGAAGCGTTTGTAATGAAGCTGAAAGCGTTATGCTGATATGGTAAATCCTCTCGCAAAGAAACTTCATCGTCTTATATATGGATAGCTAGTTCAACAGTTTGTTCAGAAAGCAAGCTTTTCATAACACGCGAACAATGTTTCTTTTCACAGAGGCCACTTGTTAAGCGTTCATAAGGAAGCTGAAAGCGTTCAAATGATTGATACGGTGATCCTATCGCAACAAACCTTCATCATCTTATACATGCGGATCGCTTCAGCAGTTTGCTAACTTGAAAAACAAGCTCTGTTGCCATCCTTTTTCAAGCCGATCACATCCACAGCATCATGGAAGATTTTAAGAGCTCTCTTGTAGGCAAATCCTGCAACCTAAAGGACGAAATTGAGAAGTTACCAGAAGAACTGAGAAAGCTCTGGATTAATAGGAAATTCATATTGTTTCTTAATGCATTTAAAGATATTATATCAAAAGTTCCCACTGACAAAAGACGGAAGAGAGCTATTTTTATTATCATTCGAGATAAGATCAATCCTGTTCTTCCTTTTTTGTCAGAACTTGGGTATTCCTTTGATAATGAGGTACATAAACGTATACATGAGTGTTACAAAGACCTGTCGAAACGGTACGATGATCTAGGGCGCCTGACTGGAGAATTACCACGGAGGGTTGCAACTTCATCCAACAAGTATCTATTGAATATTCTTTGTTCAGAGAGAAAGATATTTTGTACTGATGATTTTATGAAACAACATTTAAAGTTCATCTCAGACAGATGGAAGAACAAACCCTGAAGGTAGAAATAGAGTTCAAATCCCACGACCAAAGAGATTTGTCTGTTTCTCGATTTTATGGACACGAGTGCGATTTACAACAGATTGCGCTTGATTTTCTGGACAAATCATACATTTATCCCCTGAGTGATACGAAATTCCCTGAACTTCCTGGTGTGTACCTTATTTATCATGTTGGTAAAACCCAGCTTTATGAAGGAAGTCAGGTCTCTCCCTCCACAGATTATCCAGTTTATGTGGGTATGTCAAAGAAGAGCATTTTACGTCGCCTAAATACACATCGTAGGAATATTAAGAAGGCCAATGGTGAACAGACAGGACAAGAAAAACAGATAGAGAGAGAAATACAGACATACGAGGAACAGAAAGAGAGAACACCGACAGAAGAGGAACACACAGACGAGGAGGGACAGACAAAAGAGAAACACACAGACGAGAAGGGACAGACAAAAGAGGAACACACAGACGAGGAGGGACAGTCAGAGAGAAGAACACAGACAGACGAGGAGGGACAGACAAAAGAGGAACACACAGATGAGGAGGAACAGACAGAAGAGGAACACACAGACGAGGAGGGACAGACAGAAAAGGAAATGACAGAGAGAGGAACACAGACAGAAGAGAAACAGACGGAGGGAAAGGAACTGTCAGAAAATGAACAGACAGAAGGAGTGAAGATGGAGCTTTCTGATTTTGTTGTCCGATTTATGATTGTCGATATTGAAGACTACGCTCGCTGTATTGAGAGGGTGTTGATTGAATATTTTTGCCCCGTGTGGAACAGTGAGTCGGCCGTGACATTGTCTTTTGGAAATGCAGGTAACGATAAAAATAATTGGCACAAGTACCACATTAAAAAAGATGCGGCCACTATAACAAGGATTTTAGATCTCCTTAAAATTTGTCCTTGATAATAAGATGGTACTTTTTCCTCGTTGTAGCTTGCGAGTGAGTTATCTTAGGCCTACTCTGGGGCCTTGTGTCGCCTAAAGTCGTCTTAAGTCACCTTAAGTCACTTTAGGTTACGTTATTAAAGTTGCTATCGGTTAAATAATGTTTAACTGAAGGTTTCGACACACTCAAATTGCCCCTGTAGAAGGCTATTAGACTTAAAACTGTGATGTTAGGGTAGACTCCACTCCATCCCTATGTAGGAGGAGGCACAATGGCCCAATGGTTGGTGCAATGGACTCCTACTGGGGATCACTGCATTGTGTTCCTCTCATGGCGGAAAGTGATTCCCACGTAGACTCTGTGACCCCCTTCCGCAGTATGATTTCATTATGTTAGCGCGGTCACCTTTCATTAATATTGAACTTTATATACTGCAAAAGAGCAAATAGCACTGTTCCGTAAGCTATTCCTTCGGTTTGCTTGCGGTTAGTTTCACTTCATTTGCTTGCGGTTAGCTTTCATTTGTATGTTAGGGTAACTCTATATTAATTTATAGTATAAACATAAATCTACCAACGTTCTATCACGAATGGTGTTCTCTGATTGGCCTTCCTACTATCTATTCTGTGATAGATAGTGGATAGCGTAACAGTGTGCGCTTTTTAACGAAATGACGGCCGCTTCTTGGCATTTTCGAAGTATCTGTGAAGAGGATTTAGATAAAGTTTTGAACGACTTGTAGATTTATACTAAAACAATTGGATTCTTCGCTCTCACGCGATAGGAATTTAATAGTAGGTTATTATATGTACGTAGTTTAAATTTTGCTAAGTCTGGTGGCCGAGTCGGCCCGGGTTCCACACCCAGACTATGCATAATTTTTTTGGTTCTTTTTCAGTCTTAAAAAGGTTGTAAATGGAAGGGGGTCACAGAGTCTACGTGGGAATTCGCTACCCGTCTCATAGTGCCATTCCACACCCAGATGTATATTTGTTTCACTCTTTCCCAATACAGGATCATTCAACTCACGTTAAACGCCTTACTACCACCATGACAAGTCGGTCTTTTCTGCTTAAGGTGGCTGAACACAGTTTTTGATACCTCTGTTTCATTTACATTTTTCTCTAAAACCCTTGATCCTTTGGTCACCAAAAATGGCAGCAAGCAAGTTAACAACACAAACTTCAACTTTTTGAAAATTAAGCTGACGTATGTGCCGTTGCCATGGCAACATGATCAAATATAAACAGGTGTTTAAAATAGGTTTTGTTTATTTGCAGAAAATCTAGTCATTAGATTTTCTTTATAATTTGCATGCAACAAGCTTGTAACGATACTCGCAAGTTAGCGCTATTTTAATAAAAATTTAACAAACAGATCTTTAATTATCCCTCTTTGAAGGTTCACTGGCATATCTTGAATTTCCTTTGTTAAAGTTCAATTTTTTTTTCAATCCTCCAGTTACTTATTTCCTAAAGTATTTTCGTGCCAAATTTCGTGAAATTCTAATGAGTGGTTCTCGAGAAATAAGCGCCTCCGAGAAGTCAATTTTTCACTCAATCGCACTTTTTTCGACTTACTACGCATGCGCTGCATTTAACTGGGTTCTTTTAGCAACAAAGAAATAGCAGAGCTGAGCTCTTTGCATCGTTACCTTTCTAACATACCTTTGTAATAAAAGACTAAAATCATCCGAATTCAATTAATACATTGTGTTCATTTGTGAAGAAAAAAATAGTACAGATAGCGCAGACATTGAGCAAATAAAATGATCGCTCTATTTATGCCATGTTTGTTTTTATGCAATACTTGTGCGCGCGCTGAATCGCGTTAGCAAGAGCGCGCGCCAAAACTGTGTTCGGCCACCTTAATTCAACGTT
>JAHPZR010040641.1:0-12682 GCA_019787425.1 Platygyra sinensis | reverse complement strand
TTTGTTAAGTTGAAAGGTTTCCAGGGCCTTAGCGCATTCGTTTGAAGTTATTTTGCCCTTGCACGATAGCCTTTGTTGTTCCGTAAGACAAGGGATATTTAAATTATTCAAGAATAATTCTCTCGCTCTCGTGTCGTCTGCTTTCTTAATCTGGCTTGTATATAATTGTTGATAAAAACGCTTTTGTTCGGAAAGAATATTAAAGGGATCCGTGATAATCGAGCCACTAGTTCTCAGTTTCTGCACGTTTTTTAACATATTTTGTACCCCTCTCGCCGTGTTCCCACCAGCGCACTCTAGCACGAATAATGATCCCCTGAAGTTTTTCTTCATAAAGAAGTTCTAATTTTTCTTTCACCGAATTAAGAGCGTTGGCATTGTTGGTATTAGGGTTGGAATCAAATAATTGCTTAGCTTTGGAAAATTCATTTTGAAGATTCATTTCTTTTTCCTTTCTTTCCATCGCTTTTTGTTTCGAATGCTGGATTGCATGAGCGCTGATTTTATACTTAGTCCAATCCCAGATGCTTCTGTTGTCTGTTAATTCATTTTGACCTTCTATCAGCCAAATAGGTATTTTAACTGTTACCTCTCTAACATAGTCTTCATCATCCAAAAGCGAACAATTCATTTTCCAGTGGCCAGGACCTTTGATATGTTTTTCACTGATACTGGACTCTATAGAAATGGCCGCGTGATCAGTTTTAATGGCTGGAATGATATCTGTTGTGGTCACCAAATCCTGTAAATTATTCGAAATAAGCAAGTAGTCTAGGCGGCAAAGAATCATCGGCAAGTTTTGACTCCAAGTATAGCTTTTCGTGGAAGGATTTTTTACCCTCCAAATGTCAACAAGGTCGAGGTCTGCACATAAACAATCGATGGTTGCTATGACTGATTTTCTCGGTAAAAGTATACCTCCTTTCTTATTGAGCACCGGATTAAGAGGACAATTAAAGTCTCCTCCAAGGATAATATTTTCTTCTTCATCTAAGTTTTCTTTTTCTAGGGTAGTTCCTAAATCTTTTAAAAACTTAACAATATTGGTATCTTTATTTAGTGCATAAATATTAATCAGTAAATACATTTTATCCTTTATCTCCGCCTTCAGGATCACATAACGTCCTACTGGGTCTAAAATTTTTGAATGAATAATGCAATCAACTCCTTTTTTGAAAAGAATGGCGACACCCCGTGAATTGGCACTTCCATGCGACATTATAATCTCGCCTCCTCATTCATTTTTCAGTTCTTCTTCAGTGTCATGTTTTGAATACGTTTCCTGCAAAAATATGAAATCTGCCTTTTGTTTTCTACACCAAGTATATATTGTCCTCCTTTTACGAAAGTTACTTATGCCCCTCACATTCAGAGAAACCAATTTACATTTATCCAAAGTCATCAAAACCTATTAAAACTCCAATAGATGGGATTGCAGAAGTATATCAGAAAGGCAAACAAACAAAAACAATGCATCGTTAAAAATATGGGCATTGTGCATGGATGGAAAGTTTGTTCTAAAAAAGTGTGATTCTTTGGGCAAGGGATATGTAAACAACACTGTACATACTACTTGAAAATATAACATGAGAAAGTTAACTAGTAATGGCATAATTAGACAGCAAAGAGCCGGAGAATCCTTAAAAAACAACTTAAAGAACAAGAAACATATTTTAAAGCACAATAAAAACACTGCACAAAACAATGGGAGATGAATAATTGAAACCCTTACCTTATGCTCCAAAATGAAATATAATCGTGCCTTTTCCAAAACAGTACCAGCCATGACTTTCAACTTATCTTTCAACGTTCCGCTCCTTCACCGCTTAAAACATGCAGAATACAAAAGTAAAGTGCTAATGGACTTCTTTGCAGCGAATTCTTCTACTAACATGATTCAATGTAAATACATCGGGAAAAAATACATAAATAGATAAATAAATAAAAGACATAGCGCATACCAGTTACTTATTACAGCTTAACATATCTGCCGTCAATATAGAGCTTATCAGGCTCAGTTGTACTAAAGAAAGCACGCTTTCCATCCTTCCTTGCCTGCCTCAGTTTGTCCATTTGCTGTTTTCTTAATTCGTGTAATTCTTTAGGGATGTCCTCAAACATCTTGTAAACCGTACCTTTTAGTTTACGTCCACATTTAAAAACTCTCTCTATCCGGAAATCTTAGAAAGCGGGCTATGATAGTCCGACTGCCGCTTCTGTCCATCCTTGGCTTTCCCATCCTATGCGCCCTCTGGAATTCAATATCTTTCACATCGTCGATTCCAAGGACATTTTCCATAAAGTTTACCAACACTTTCTTCGTATCTTCATTTGAGATTGCATTTTGTTGATCAGTCGATTCCACCAATTCAGGTATACCCTCAAACTTTACGTTCTCCCATCGGTTGTACGCCTCGAGGTAGAGGACTTATTTATGGCATTCACTAACCTCATCCATTCTCTTATCCGTATTGGTTTGAAGAGCCGTCTTAAGCTCTATAATTTGCTCGTCCACAAATTCAGCATTCTTTTCCATGTGTGAAAATTTTCCGTCAAGAGTTCTCTGTCTTTCTTGAACAGAAGCAATTTCTGTCTCCATAAGGGAGACCTTATCTTGTATTCCCTTAACTGTTAGATTTAACTCTTCCATCTTCGAATCTAGGCTGATTAGCTTTAAAAGGATAAGATCCAACTTCTCATTAACGCCTTCTGTAAGGTGCAGCGCCTCCATTATTTCGTCGCCGCCGTTCAAACTTGCGAGATACACTTGCCGGGGAGTTTGACTGTTTCCACCTTTTTTCTTGGGGCGAAGTTTCAACAGAGCTGCTGGATGTGTTAATACTTCTAGTTTTTCTCTTTAGAGTTATAAATACACTCAATATTTCTATGATCACTTCAAATGCTGCATAAACGATGAGCGGAGCTATCCAACACATGTCTACATCCTTAATCAATAGTGTAAACTCCGTGATCTGGTCTTTTGAAGCGATTTTGTTTCCTGGATGCATGCTTACTCACGAATCTAGTGTAACTTTTGAGAGAAGTAAAAGCACCAATTCATTACATTCCTTGCATCCAGCATTAACACTCTAGAAACAGCCTCTTTCATGACACTGATGTACTGGAAGCTTCTTTTTGGTGAAATGTACATTGTGTGACGTCCCTTATGATGATTCCAGAATGCGTTTACTTAAGCACGTTGATCTGACCTCTTGAACACCTTAACACGTGCAACGCTTTCCATAACGACAGTATAGATCATTCCAGTATTTTCCGACTAAATACCAATGCTTTGTAATATGGATGAAACAGCATTATGTATGCACAGTACAAGTGAGCTGCATGCATACTCCAGTATATGCAACATTTCGCGTACACTAGACGTGTATTGTACTTTTTGGCAAAAATCGATCTTTTACTCACTTTGACACAGAAATTCAACAAACAGCGGCATCTGGTGAAGAGATTTCGCAGACCCAGAGACAGATGTTCCCAAAGACTATTACCTTGCAGTTGGATTTTGACAAAACACTCAAGACTCCTGAAGTCTCTTCGCAGGACTCCTACTTTTGTGCGAAGCTGAAAATACACCATCTTGGTATGATTGTGCAAGCGATGACCACATTTATTGTTTCTTTTATGATGAGACTGTTGGCACCACGGAACCAAATATCTCTTTTAGGCCATTTACTTATTGAACTTGAGAATAAGCTCTGAAATCATGACCACCTAATTATTTGGTGTGATAATGCCCCTGGGCAGTTCAAGGAATGTTTCTTATTCTTCTACCTGGACTTTATTGTAGACATGGGCAGTTCCCGAGGGCAGACCTGAAATTTCTGTTAGAAGGTCACACTTACTCTGTGTGTGATAGACGCTTTGGAACTATACAAAATGTTTTCCAAAGGCACAAAATCATTGACATTCCCAGAAAACGGGCAACTGTCTTAGAACACGAGGGGCTATCAAACGTGATAGTTAACTGGGTTACACTGGATTTGATAAAAGACTACAAATCGTTCCTCCGATTGCGTTACGTCAGTTGAAATTAGGAGAGAGAGGGAAAGATTTGAAGTACAAAGCATTGCCTGGCTTAATTTTGGTTACGGTGAAACAGTCGACGAGAATGGAGACCTACAATTGGTACATCATCCAGACAATGTCTTTGTAAGATTTGGAATGGATTCTAGACAACTTCGAAGGAAAATTTCCTTCCCAAAGAAACAATGCATGGAGCTTAGGCCAGCACTTCTCACATCTGTGACACAAGAAAAAAGGGCAATCCGTGAGGATGTTAAACAATCTTGTGTTAAACTAGCCCAGAAGTACTTATCCCAATCTGCTATTCGATTTTATGAATCCTTGCCAAGTTCGACAAGTGAAGAAAATGAAGGCAGTGAACTACAGTAAAGGCATATTAATACGTTTTGTTTTCGCTTGTTATAACTTGGAATGTAGGTTTCTTTGGCCTATGCATACTATGTAAATAAAGTTAAACTATGATGAAGCGTTAACTTTAATTTATCGTTGCTTTCTTTTTGTTCTCAGTGATTCATCTGAACGTACCGTTTTGGATAACTTTACAGCCCATGTTTAACGGGTCAACTCAAGCATCGAAGACAATTCTCAAAAATGCTAGACATATTTAAATGCCGTATCGGAAGACGAAAAAGCAGCAAAAACTGGTTAGTCACAGTTCATTTAATGAGTTAATGAGTTTTTGAAGGTTCTGCCATACTTTCGCAGGGTGATCCTCCTTGAAGGTCAAATCTACTCTGCTAAAACAAGTCTCTAGCATTGCGAAGATTTAAAAATCTTGATACGAGATCTGGCCTTGCAACTTAAGAATCCCCAGATTTAGTTATTGTCCTTTATTGCAATCTTGAGAATACATAAGGTGTAGAAAAAGTTGAAATTTAATTAGCTTGGAACATGTCTGAATTAACTAATAGTCAATAAGTAGCTTCATTTATACAGATTTGTAGAATGGTCAGCTTGGCCGGTGTGGGTTCTCGGCATGACAGTATAATTGGAAAACTGAGATCAAGACTCCAATTTCTTGAATTGGAAACATTAGCCTCCCCAGTGGAACCTTGCTCTATGGACACCCACTTAATTGATCTGTTTTCCGAGCTGACAAATATCGTGAACCGCTGGCTAATTATCCTGTGGAAATAATGACAGATTTTTATTTGTTAATTCAATGTTATCACAAAAATAAAGAATTTCAAAATGGCGTGACATGTTTGATCAGTCTGTTTTTCTTCGGGTGTTTGACTATTCTACACAGTCAGTTCTATCTATTTTTTGCTTTAATTACTCAGTGCTACTGAGCAGCACACAACAACAGCTATTATCTACCCGGTTTCGTCTGATCACACAGACCCTTGGGATTGTAACAAGATAGCGAAAGGGATTAGTTTTATTCAAAATGTTGAAATCGAAAGGGGTTGTGAACAGAAAAATTCACTCATAAAGGAAACACGCATGATATAACAAAATTTGCTTTGAAATATGTCTAATGTTTAATTTTGGGCGGGCTCACAATTTGACCGATTAAACACATGTCCGTGACGTTTTTTTCTGAGAGCCTGCGTGTGTCTGTATTCATTTGGAAAACAGCCATCCCGAGCCTGACGAGAGGTTTCAACGATCAATGCTATAGAAATAATACATGAGGAAAACAGAAGTCATATTTTAAAACGGTTGTTTTTATTTTTATCACACTATCCATCTTCATTACTTTACAATATCAATGCTGGTCAGTTCCACTGACTGCCACTGAGTTCAGAGTTCGAAAGAAAAAAGCCATTGAAACTATTCAGTTTTTCTTCGAGAGGATAATCATGTCATACTTCATACAAGCGTATCTTCTTTCACTTTCAAGCCGGTGAACGTTGTGTTCATTTTGTAATCGCTCTAATTCATTAACATTACTGAAGTTACCATTTTTAACCTCTAAACATATAATATTCAATTTGTTCTGAATTACATCACAGTACTGACATGTATTTACCCTGGCCTTTCTAAAGCTGAGTAAGTCCCCGAAGTCCTCGTTGAATATGTTTCTAAAGGTGGAAAAACTAATTACGGGTCCCTTATTTTTTAGCCCTGAATGGTTTGTTTTAAGATTCGAGTTTACTTTAACAAATTCTCTCCACATCTTGCGCATAGAGGTGCGACAGTCAAAGTATCGTTTCCAAGTTCTTGATCTTCTGTAGTGAGATTCAGTCGCCTTTTTGGAACAAATGGCAAAAGTCTCGTTGCGTTATTTCCATGTCGTCCTCTCATGTCTTGTTGGATAGAGACACCATCCTCCTCTAATTTCTTGAGAAGAACTTGGAGTTTTCGGCGGGAAAATCCGTAACATATTTGAAAAGCCCCTCTGCAAACCGTTCCTATCATTGGTACCCTGTAAGTAATTGTTCTGCGCCCAGTAGGACAAACTCTGACGTCCATTAGTCCTAAAAGAACATAATTTCGTTTGTTGTAACTTTTTTCATAAAAAGCTGCTCTCAAGTCCTGTATCATTTGTCGACATTCATGAGATGGCTGACGCACCAAGCAACCTTTATCACACAAACACAACAAAGACATTGCATCTATGTCTTTATAGGGTCTGTTTCTTCTGGCATTGATCTTTTTCCGTTTGCGAGTGTAAATCTTCTTCAGTTTAAGATCCCTTTTCTTCCCCCCTCTTTCAACTGAACTTGGGAGACGAACTCTGTCTCGGAAATATCTCCAAGGGATCTTTGCATTGAAGTGATAAACTAGCTTATTTAAGTCGCATACTCGCTGATCGCATGAACTAGCAATCGATGCTTGTGGTGTCTCTGACAAACTAGAAGCCCTGGCCATTGCCACTATCTGACTTGCACGAACACGATTCATGTAGGTTAGCAACGAGTTCTAAATTTATAGCGACCAAAACTAAATCATATTATTGCTAGAAAATACCACAAACCACAAGAAGTCACGCCCCTCCAAAGCTTTTGCCTAACCTTTTCAAGGGCTAGCCTTCTTATCAGATTTAACTGTCACATACGGTGGAACCTATCCTCACGGAGCCTCTGCGCTATGGATATCTCATGATTAAGTACAGTTTCCTATCAGAATCCTCACATTTCCTTTCACAAGAAACCCTCTATAATCCAGACTCTCTCTAATTCGGCCAACGGTCACTAAATCTCAGCTCCAAGAGCACATTTATACAAACTTGACCTCTTTATTACTTACAGTCCAGTGATCAGGTGATGACAAGTTGTGTACGAAAGTCAATTTCCTGTTTGGGGTGTCAAAAACAACAACCCTTTAATTACTTTATCTTCAATTAAAGAATTCAACACAAAATAAAATACCTTAACATGTAACAAAATAACTGAGAAAAGAAAGGAAAGTTCTTTGCGAAGCAAAGTCTCATGAAAGAACATGGAATATTCAAGTACATCTGTAAATGAGTAGCCGATCCAATACTCTCTTAATACTCTTGTTGGCTTACAAAAGATCGAGACCTTTTCAGAATTGTACATTTCTTGTGTGTACACGTGACGTGTAGTCTTTTATAGAGGGGGGCATTGTGAGGGGGGGTCTGAACAGTGTAACACCGCAAAAAAATTAACGAACACTGCATCACTGCAAGAAAAGTGAACGAAACATCGTCACCGCAAGTCCACAACACGTATTTTTAGTGCCATGATTTGTTCATCTGCACAAAATAATACTTTTGTACCTCAACAATTTTCCACAAAATAAACACATCACAACGCTTTTCATTCCCCACACGTCTATACTGCTGATGCCTGTATTAAATTATTTAGTTTTCTTGTTCTTAAGAAGAAACCTTGCACGAAAGAAGTGGACGAAGGAAAAGAGAAGAGGCCTTCACCCCAGATCCCTCTCTCCTTTTACTTAGCTTACTTTTCTTGGTATAACCCATGGACTGGAGTTGACTGGAGCACTATCTTGACTGAAAGTATTGCTTTAATTCTGGAGCTAGTGAGTAGCCTGCAACCTCTGGACAACCCTGGACTGTAAGTTAAGTTATTCAGATATAAAGAATGGCGAAGAGGAAAGGAAAAAAATATAAATAACTTTTGTAAGTTACAAACTTATCAAATGCGCTTCCTTAGCTTAGAAAGGTTTCATTCTCCGGCCTGCTGACATGACATCTGAATATATTTTGTGGCCAGTAGTTTTTGCCACCTTTTCCTTTTTTCATAGAAAAAAGTTCCGTAGTCAAATAATACATTCCATTAGGCCTTGACAATTGCAAAATTTCCAGGATTTTTTTCTGTCCTCGCTCCTCCACGTGTCTAACAAACTATGAGCTGCGGGTGGCAGAGGTCAAGTTACTTGTCAAGTTTAAAAAAATAGTTTCGGATTGGCAGGCAAAGCTTGACTAGAGAGCGTTGATCTGTATTTTGTTGCAAATTAGTAACCTCGATGGTACATGTTTGTCATGAATTAGCATGGATTAACGAAGTCTACATGCTAAATTTAGGCCGAATTTAAGTTTGGCGGAAAAGGTCAAACGAAGCCGCAGCACCGCAAGTAATTTCATTTCACTGAACACCGCACGCACAAACATTGCACACCGTAGGGTTTGAGATCACTGCAACACCGCAAAAGTGGGAATTCCCCCTCTTTATGAAATACAGTATTGCATTAAAATTGTCTATCACTTTGAAACAGTGATTTAGTATACGATCTGTTTCAGTTTTTGTTGATGACAGCCTGAAACTACTGAAACTGTTCTTAAATTGATCTAGGGCACCGCATGTTCTCAAATTAGAAATGTTGTACTACGCTGCATGACAGGCGTGACGCCAAACAAATGCGAGGAGTGGAAAATTGGCGTGAACCCTTTCATGCATGCTGCGGTTTGGCCAGTGTCGTTCGTTCGTGAAGAACTCGTTTGTGAGGAGATTAGTACCGGGCGAGGTAAGTAAACTCCGCTTTTGATGCGAATTTTTCATACACAGAATTTATCTTTGATTGGATGTTTAGGTACGGAGTGAAATGGCCGATTGCAGCATTTACCGTCAAGGAAAGCTTGATCCCAGCATTTCTGACGTTGATGTGATGGCGATCCTCATTTCAGCAGGTACGTCTATACGTGTAGCTACAGATAAATTGATAAATTGTTGTCCTCAAAGTGGCTCTAAACAGAACTCTATTATTTCATCCTTTGTGAGCTTGTCGACAAGTAAACTCAGCAATGACAATTTGTCTGAACAAATGTCGGTTGGTCATTGGCTGATTTCTAATGACAGTATTGAATGACTTTGGTGGAAGTGTCTTTCTTTGTCCAGACCACAAGTTTCATGATTTGAGGCCATCAGCTGTTGAAACGCAGAACTACTAATTAAACTCTTGAGGGCTACCACAATCCTGGACCACAATGACTATTAAAAGTGTGAAGCGATAGTTTTTGCTTGACATTTTGCTTATTTTCGAACCTGTATACAAGTAATACATCTAGCTTAGTTTATGCATGACCCCAACATTTTTCTAAGTTTTTGAGGTTACCAGATTTATGTTTCATCCATGTTAAGTTTTCATCAATAATAACTCCTAAGAATTTACAGTCCGTAACCCTAGTTATCATACTTTCATCTATTATAACATTCGTGTTTTGATTCAATATCTTTTTTTCTGTTTGAGAATAGCATGTAGTTAGTTTTAGTAATGTTTAATGATAACCTATTAGCCTTGAACCACAGAGATAGTTTACTCAATTCCTCATTAGTTGATCTTCTTAACTGTTGAAGGTTTGAATTTTTATTAAAATGTTTGTGTCATCTGCAAAAAGTGTGAATGATAGCTTACAAGATGCAGCATTAATGTCATTTATATAAATTAAAAACAGGGACTGAAACAGAACCTTGAGGAACTCCACTGATGTAATGTCAAACATGTCTGAATTTGTTCCTTGGAAGTGAACATATTGTTTTCTGTTAGTAAGGTAATCCTTGAACCACAACAAAGGAGTTCCTCTTATACCATACAGTAAAAACCCACATATAAGAACCTGGATTTTTCAATTTAGCTTAAATAGGTTCTTATATAAATGGTACTTAAAGCAAATTTAGGCTACCAAGGTTCTTAAAATAGTTTCTTATATTTTCATAAAATTTCATCTGAATATGCTATATATATTATAAATATCATCTCATAATACAGTATAAATCATTTATTGTACCGCAGAGCAGTTGGAGATGGTCAGAAAGCTTTCTTTGATACTGCAATAGAGTACAATACCTGAAAATACTTGGGGAATTATTTGAATGGCAAACATAATAGACACACAACATGTTACTTAAACTTGAAAGAAAAAAGTTATGTCAAGTTACTTTTAAATAGTTCATGATCTTAATTCAGCAGTTTCTACCTATACAATTTTACAGCGACCCCACTGATAAGAACCTAACTTAAAATTTTAGCCTAAATAGGTCCTTATGTGGAGGGGGCTTAAAATGAAAATTTTAACCTAACAGGTTCTTAAAACCCAAGTTCTTATACGCGGGTTTTTACTGTAATGTTCAAGTTTGTTTTAATTAATAGAATACTGTGGTTTACTGTGTCAAAGGCTTTTGCTAAGTCAGGGAAAACACCAATAGTATATTCCTTTTTAGTATATACCACACAAGTGAATAGCACTTTTCATGCGTGCTGATTGGCTAGCTCGGAGATGACTAGCCAAGCACTATTCACCTCTGAGCAGCTGAAGAAAATAAAAATGGCTCTTGTCAGTACATTGTCACGAGTGAAGTTACTCTTTTGGCCACTAGTTATTCAGCTTGTGTAGTGTATTGTGTATTTTTGTAAACTGTGTAATCGATAATAATAATAATAATAATAATAATAATAATAATAATAATAATAATAATAATAATAATAATTAAAAAAAATTCAGCTTGTGTGGTATATACAAAAACAATTATTCACCTCCACTTCGGTGAATAGTGGTGAATATTTACCTCACCACTTTGCGGCTCGGTAAATATCCACCACTATTCACCTCCACTTCAGTGAATAATTGTTAATTGTCCAGTGCCAATGCTTCATGAATTTTTTTCAATGAAATCTAACAAAGCCATTGAAGTGGAGTGTCCATGTCTGAATCCATATTGATTGGTGTTGAGTATGTCCTATTTATTCAGGTAATCTATTAACCTTTTGTACACAGTGTTTTTCTAATATTTTTTGATATTGATGGTAGAATAGAAATTGGTCTATAATTACAATAGGACCGATTATCACCAGTTTTATAAAGTGGTGTTATTTAAGCAATTTTCAGTTTTTCTGGTACGATACCTGTTTGAAGGGATAGGTTAATAATTTCACTTAAAGGAACTGATATCTCTGAGATACTTGCTTTTATTAATTTGTACTGATTCCATCAAAACTGAAACTTTTCTTATTTTTAAATAATGCAGTTATAGATTCTATTTCTCTGGGTGTTGTGGGTATGAAAAATAAACTATCAGTGTAGTTGCCTTTTAAGTATGGCTCATATATAGCTAACATCAACTTTTGGAATTTTATTGGTAAGGTTTTGTCCTAAGTTGGAATTTTATGTTCAATTTGAATTATTTATTTCAGTTGTTTGCTTGGCCCCACTAGCATTTGTGTTATAAACACTGCCGAGGGTAAATAAAGGTACTTTTATTATTATTATTATTTGTTGGAAAAGAATGTACCCAAGTTATTTGCAATTGTAGAGTAGTCACTATCTTTTGAATTATTGCATTTAAACTGTGTTGGATGTCCTTTGTTTTTTGTTGTTGTTTTCATGTTGTTTTTGCAAGCTTCCAACTTGTTATTGATGTACCATCTCTTTGATATTCTTAGTAAACTGGTTAATTTGTTTCTATAAGTATTAAATCTCTTTTTGTTTTGGGTAGTTGGAGATTTAATAAAGTTGTTATAGAGTACGTTTTTCCTTTTAATAGATTTGAGTAAAGCTTTACTTATCCATGGCTTTTAATTATACGAGTTATATTTCCCTTTTTTTAAAAGAATCCACTGGCTATGAGGTTAAAATTGTTATTTTCAATTTTTTGACTGGCCAGAAACAAGAGATGGCCAGACTAAAATTCCTTTGCCCGGTCAAGATGACTGGCAACTTTCCGGATTTGAGCCCTGACAGAGGAATCAAAAGGACGTTACGAAACTGCTGTAAAACTATCGACAACTAAAGCACACTGTTATTCAGTTGTATAGATGTTAAAGCGAATGCAGCTTAATGTCAGATTTCTGCACAAAGGAAGAGAAAATACCACTTGTCGGGTCAAAACTTTAACTTTTATCACACATATGTCAACAGCTGACACCTTGAGTAAGCTTTGTTATAGATTACTGATCTTTTTGAATGACTATTTCATCCCAGTCATTTACTGTCCTTCTAATGATATTTAACAATTATCCTAGTTATGAAGAGGGCGGGTTGGTTTTGATAATTCCGGCGGGTCAAGTAAAGGGAGCATCTAAACAAACCCAAACTAAATAAGGAAAGTAACGAATTGTTGATGTTTTATTACTAGGACGAAAATAGCACAAATGTAAATATTGGACAACTCGGCAGAGATGAGTAAATTCAATAGGATTGTTCACACCAAAACAACAACAAGTTCATCACTTTTGCAAGAACTGCTCTTCATTGTAGACATAGTTGACTGGT
>JAHPZR010040636.1:15000-18404 GCA_019787425.1 Platygyra sinensis | reverse complement strand
AAAACGCCGTGACAGGAGTATGGGGTAGTTGCAGGCTCTTTGTGATGGGCTCCTGGTTATTCACATGACCAGAAAACAACGATTTAATTTATTACCAGCAGGGTCAGTTAAATTGTTGACATGTCCGATGAGAAACATCGTTTCATTAAAATATGGCGCATTTGGTGAAAAATAAAACTGACAAAAGCTCTCTTTCTTGGATGGAGGATGTCCGCACTCAAATACGGCGAAACCTCTTCACAATGGCCACCCAATCTGAGGATAAAGGTATAACTATGTCCAGCAATTGTAGACAGGCGAACTTTGTTCAAAGGTTTCAATCAGTGTGAAAGAACGGTAGCAGCTGGGAAAAAAGAGTTAGCTGCTGTAGAGGAGAATTGGAAGAGATTTATCTCTCTCCTGTTTGTTAAAGGGGCTGTTGTCTCCATAGGGATTTACATGTACATCATCTGTAAATAACAAAAGTTGTATTAAAACAAACGAACAGTTTCGCTGTGAAGGAAGTGAAATTTTTAAGTAATACCTTTCGAATAAAGAATCAAACCTACCACAACCATTTTGTCTTTATCCATGGTTTGGTATTTGCAGTAAGTCATCAAATCGTCACCCTACATACCGATAAGAAAAAAAGATTGCAGATAGAAAGATATTGCACTCACAGAGCAATTTTTTAGTTTAGTTCGTTTAGTTCAGCTAGTAGAAAAACACCCCAAAAATGAACTAAATCAACTAGCCTGGTTTCATGTTTTTTTGGGCACATTCATTTGAGTAAAAAAGATCGCAATTATTTACATCAAACTCCAGTGGAATTGTTAAGTACAACCGTTAGATTCCGTTTTCTTTATTACTTTACCGGAGGGAAACGACAACATACTTAACGTTAACTTTTCGAAATACTGTAAATTTTGTGACAGCACCATGAGTTTTAGAGGTCATTATTGTATCACGCTCCCCCAAGGGGCATTCACTCACACGCAATGATACAATTACACTCACTGGTTTAACATGAACTTCATCTTTTAACGCTTGGATATCCTGCAATGAAAGAAGGCAGTCTGTAATTTGACCCTCTTACTTCCATGGCCAAGAGAGCCAACGTCATTACGTGCTCAATATTTAGTCAATTGTATCAAATTTGAACAGCCAAAAAGTCTTGGACAGATCTGTCATTTGAAAGCATAAAACCATACTCCTCTTATACGAGACTTAATTAATCTCCCTGTTCGGGCCAGGACCCGCTGTGGAAGAGCATCACGATCCCCTGTGAGGTTAGACTTGTAATGCGACCATCCTACTGGGGACATTTGTTGTGTTAATATTATGGGGTGCCATAACATGTGCTTTTCGCTCGAAGAATTGTAGTCATTAGTGGAAGTGTGTACTAGCAGTCTCGTCAGATCATTAAAGTTATCATTTATCGTTGTCGAAAGCAAAGGTTATTTCGTAGTCTGAACACAACACTCCCCTACAAATTGTGCACCTTTTCCTTTTTGCAGTTTTAAGGTCAAGTTAATATCTGACAATAGGCCCACAAATTAAGAGTTGCATCATGATATTAAACTATAGTTTAGGGGTATACCTCGACTGTACAAGGAGTGAGATATTCTTAAACGTTTTTCTTTTTTCGTTTTGAATTCAAGCTGAGGCGTCCTCCATGACGTTTAGTATGACGTATGGTATCCCACAAATAATATATCTTTTAAGTAGTATACTTTATGTGATCCTTGAGTCTATAGTTACCCTTTTACAAAACATATGGTTTTCCAACAGGAGTGAAAGGGTTAAGTACAGTTGATCAACTATCAGGCGGCTGCCTCGGTGAAATCGAAGGGGGCCGTTTAATAAAAACTGATCGGATAATTAGCATTCGCATCCATTAGGGTAACGTATAATCACGTAAAGCATACAATAAACTTGTGTTCTGAATCAATGTTGTTATCAATGATCATTTTCTATTTTGGACTCTTATCTGTCACCTACTTTTCAAAAGGAAAGCCACACTAAGTGTACAACTATTAAATTTTGATTGGAAGATGGTAACGACTGTAAAAGGGCCCAGCAAGTGGCCGTCTGCCCTTCTCGGTTTGTACAAGACATTTCTTTCGTAGGGAACTAAGTAATTGGCACTTGATTACAATACGAGCTAAACTGGGTTTTTCAGACTAATCACTACTACTCATTCCTGTACGTCTACGTCTACTTCTTCTTCCACCTTTACTTCCATTTATACAACTTCACAATGCATTCATTCATTCATTCTAGCTACGCCCGGTTCTCAAGCCAAAAGGTAAAACCAGGTGTAACAAAACAATGTACTCGTATATAAATCCTAAATCAATGCAGCTGACTTGATAAGTCAAACAGCGATTAACCAATAAACAACTAGAAAAATGAATGATTTTTTACAGCAGCTAACCTTGCATCTAATAAGGGGAGGTAGAAGCCAAGGTCGCAAGAACGACAACTTAAACATGTTCACAGGTGAACGTCTTGAAGAAAACGTTCTAGAATGTTGTGTTTCCGATTCAGAGCAAAGGGAGGGGTTCAGACTGAGTGTTCCCATTTGTAAATTAACCTTGGCTTACCAAAACTTAGCCGACTGGGCTATGGATCGACTCATCTAATGTTTTCTAAATTACTTAACAAAGTTAACTTAAAATAACCAACAAGCTAGAGCTGTGATGTGATATATATATGAAATAACTCATATATTTGAACTGCGGTTGTAGATCAAAGTGAAGAATCGAATGATCATCGCAGTAAATTTTCCAATTTAAGCAATTGGAAAGAAGAAGCCTGAAAAAATCAAGACTTCAACGGGATTCGAACCCGTGACCTCCGCGATGCCGGTGCGATGCTCTACCAACTGAGCTATGAAGCCACACGTTGGGAGCGAGGTCAATTTATTGAGTTCAGGCTTCTTCTTTCCAATTGCTTAAATTGGAAAATTTACTGCGATGATCATTCTTCACTTTAAGCTAGAGCTGTGTTCATCGACTATGACTTTAAATAACGCGATACGCGATTTTGTAATCTCCACTCGACAAAATCCCCAGCATTTCACAACATCATAGTATTACCTACATCTAAGGTTCTAAAATTTGGAATATGGAATGTTTTTTTTTCAACATGCCATATGATTGCTTTTCACTAATGCCTCTGGTTGACGTTTTGCATTACTTTCTATATCTACTAGTTTCTGTGATACAAAGTCCAAAATAGAAAGTGAACAGTAATAAAAACATTCAAACACACGTTTTCTTATGATTGTCTTTAATTGAAGTGACTCCAAGTTCACCAAGAAATTAACCTGATGGTAAAAATATTCAAAGTACACAAACCTCTATTAAGTGGCCACCTCTCATTTCTCCAAGGGTAGTCGCTTAATAGGGCTTGGACTTGTA
>JAHPZR010040636.1:0-10000 GCA_019787425.1 Platygyra sinensis | reverse complement strand
AATGCAAACTTTCATTAAACTGTCCACGATTGTGACACTCGTAGATCACCAAGTGGTGTACAAATCCTTCGTTCCCCTTCTGAATATATGGCTCGAACTACAAGAAAAGAAGAGCAGAATCAACAATTTGGTAGCTTAGGCAGCATGTTAGACATTGATCTCTTCGGGAGTCTTTATGGGTTCACTGGTGGTGTAGCCATCCCGAGGCCGTCCCGCTGTCACGGGATCTCTCTCTCTCTCTTCGAGATGTCCTCGGTCATAGTTTCTCCAAGACCCTGTGAATTTGCTCCGCCTAAGGTTCCAGTTATAACTATGTGGATTTTTACAGGAAAGCGTTTTCTATTAGCCTTTAGCTCGGGCCAACCTTCAACCTGTCGAAAATTTCGTTCTCTCTGGCCTGTATTAACGTTAATGAGCTTACCATGTCCGGGGTACATAGAAACACTGGTCAAACATTTCTCTTTTAGCTCAGTATAGACGAAAAGTGAAACGCTATTTTGTTCCAATTTAGGTTTTTATGTAATTTAAGATGTCCAAAGCACCTCAATTAGTCATGGGTGGGAGGACAATCTGTCGGAGACTTTGATGAGTGACTTGTTGTCAGCAAAGCAATTTATTGATTGATTGATTTATTTACAAATTTACAAAATTCGCTCAGAGGCAGGTGGGCATGGATTAGAACACTAGGTTCTCTTCTAGGTAAACCCACCACCCACCACCTAACTATCCCCTGAAAAAGAATTGATACCCATTCGCTGAGCTGGAACCCACCCAGTAATAAAGGAAAACCAAAAGAAAGAAGTATTCGGAAATAAAGAAAGTTATCAAGAACAACGTATAACAGTATTGGTAAGGCGGGACTTTGGACAGACCAATTTGTAAGAACGAATGTCCTCTTGATTGAAAACTAAACTTAGTCATGGACTGGCCTATTATAGAAAAACGATTTTAACTTTTTTTAAAAGATACTAATTCAACCTCCAATGTTATAGCGATAGGTAATGCATTCCATAGATTAGTTATTCGGATAAAGAAGGAGTTGCAGAAAAGAGATGTATTAGCGGTTTTCTTGATGAGAAAAAGTCCAGGCCCAAGTTGTTGAAAGGCTGGATAACGCTATCCACCGGATAAATCACTACCCAGTGGATAGCGTGGTTTGTTTTGTTAACACTTATCCGCAGGATAGTGGATAGCGTTATCCAGGCTTTGAACAACCGGGCCCTGAAGATCCTCGACGGGAACGCCCAACACAAAATTGAACAAGGTTATCTACAATAGGCGACAAAAGTAGTTGAGACACTTTTAGGAATAGACGATTTTCGATTCTTAAACATTAGTTCTATTTTATTTGCATCTAGCGTTAAATCTCTGATACCCCCGGCCTCCCAATTCAATGTTGTGTAGGCGTTGTGGTCTGTGCAATCGAAGAAATAGAAAACTCAACATTGTTGTGGGGGAAAGGGGAGGAATGTTTCCAAGACGCAGAAAAATCGAATTTTAGTGCCAAGTGTATCAACACTTTTGTCGCTCATTGTCTGAAACAGTAAATTTGTTTCTGGTACTATAGCCGGTGTAATACTTAATTGAAATGCCTGCCGTCGCTTTATTCCAGGATTTGGGTATCTCGTATGGAAAAATTATGGTAAGCTTACTCATCAGTACAAAAATTTAAGGAAATTATCGCTTTTTTTGGAAGTGTAATCTTGCGTGACATTCGTGCGTGACATCGCCAATTTAAGGTGTTGGTCATCTCCACCTTATTTCTCGCCGAAAAAGGAATGAAATAAGAGAGTAATTGTTGAATTACAAACTTCCGGTGGTACTCCCAAAGTAGGCTATCTTGGAGTAATTCAAACAACCGCTGTGCAGAAAAATCAACAATAAACCATGAACTGACTAAATCAATATTAATAGTATCCTTTTAACCATCATTTGGTTACCCGTGGTTAATCGTGGTTAATCGTGGTTACCAGTGAAAAAACTACATTTATCTGCATTATGTAATCGTTTTTCCAAGCTGAACTGGAAAAAAGAAACAAAAACTTTGTAGAATAGGAATTAAAATGAGACACTATGTTATAAAACTAACTTTTGGGCTCTGAAGGCACGTTTTTATTGGTTTAGCGACAGCTGACCGTGAGTAATGGCACCATTTTTACATCATACTTGCGTGTTAGAAGCATTCCGTAAACAGCATTGTGTTGAGCGGACAAAATTACATAAGATCACTTGTTTTATCACGCTTTTGTACTTCATGTCAAGACTTCTCAATGTTTTATCAATGGTGAAGCATTAAAAATAGAATAAATTAATTAACTTTTCGATGCAAAAGGTTTACCAATGAGAAACCGTTGGAAACTCGCCCAGTAAAAGTGTAAAAGCACTAAAACCATCGGTTGATATAAAATTTGATGTGCTCAGTGCAATGCCGTTATCAAAATAATATATATACATGTTGCTGTGACGTCATTATGAGGTCATCTGTAATGGTAAAGTATTGTATTAAGGTTAGACATAGAGGGATTTTTGCCAAAGAAAGATGCAATTTCTGTTTTTTAGTCAAAATATGACAACTGAAAAGTGAAACACTTGTAGCCATCATGTCATAGTGAGAATTGCGTTGAATGAAAGTGAGGTAGACACTCTTTGAACGCTTTAAAAGAGAAAAAGTGGCGATAAACACCACCCTGAGGGCTAAATATGGATCCATTTATTAACGAGATACACCAGGTTTCGTCTTTGTATCGGAATTTCGGTGAGGAAAAAACACTTCCCACTTTTTCTTTAGTCAGGAATCACTCTGAACCACGCATTTGGTCGCTTTCGTAAAAATAAAGTTGCTATAGCTTAGATATATAAAGGAAATCGCTACAATTTGCATAAATAGCCTCCAGACAATGGGCGACAAAAGTAGTTGAGACACTTTTAGGAATAGACGATTTTCGATTCTTAAACATTAGTTCTATTTTATTTGCATCTAGCGTTAAATCTCTGATACCCCCGGCCCCCCAATTCAATGTTGTGTAGGCGTTGTGGTCTGTGCAATCGAAGAAATAGAAAAATCAACATTGTTGTGGGGGAAAGGGGGGGAATGTTTCCAAGACGCAGAAAAATCGAATTTTAGTGCCAAGTGTATCAACACTTTTGTCGCTCATTGTAGATTACTGTCATGATAAGTCCATAAATACACTTATAGAAAAATTATAAATCAAGATATTCCAACCAGTGGATAATAGGTAGGAGGTTAACGTTCAAAAGTCTGTCCTTGTATGTGAGTTCAGAGTTTTTGCAAATAAAACGTGTAGCGTTTTCGATCCAAAAACAATTAGAAGCGGGGGAAAACTATGAACCAGGAGAACGCCACAGGCCTTACAAAATTACAAGAATAATTTTTGCAGGTATGTCGACTTTAGTGAGTCATCTGAGTAGTAACTCATTTGTGCATAAAAGAGGAATGGTATAAAAATGAAGAGTTATGCAATATTTCCTTGTTTCATACCGTGAACATTCCTGTCATGACTTTGGCGTTCATTGTCACGAGACAAATTGCTGAACATAAAAACTCGTGCGTATAATAAATAACATAGCCAATCACGCATATTTTACCAGGTTACAAGAAAAACACGGCATGACTATTGTTTAACAGGTTTTAAAGATGATTAAATGTAAAAAACTAAGTGGATAAAATGTTGAGTTAGCTTGATATCGTTGCTTCTCAAGGTAAGAACACCAACTGAATTCAGTGAAAAAAAGGCGATAAATTATTACTGTGACACAAACCTTTGTTATGTGATGCTTAGTCGTGATTTCAGCGGGGGCCTTGATCAGGGAACACCAGTAGGTTGTGGGCTTTTTGGGTATTGTTATCTATCAAAACAAACCAGAAACAGAATGTGATTTTATGATTTCCATTAAAACTTCACTTAAACAATAACAATAGCTGTTGCACCCTTATCGTGCAGTCATTGCTTTCCATCTATCGTCAACATTATCTCTTGCCCGGGCTCATACAATGAATTCAAGCCATCTCACATTTTTATTGTGCATGAGGAAGTCCTTCCATCCTGTCTCATCGACTTGTCTCTCATCCATATTGTTGAGAAGCAGAATGCTTCTTGACCCGAAAAATGTGTGACGTTCAATTTTGTCACCAGATTCTGGGTCCTCCGTGTGATAGGCGAACACCACCTTGGTAGTACCTTGCTGTGAGAATAAAAGATGAAATTCGAAAAGGACTTTATTAGGGTAGGTACGTTTTTTATTGGGAGGGGGTGGGCCGGGGCTTCGGAGGGGAGGGTCATTAGTAAATATTTTACAAATTGGGGAGGGTTAAACCTGTTTTAAATGCAACCGGTGGAGGGTCATAGTCTTTTTTTTTGGCAAGGAAAAAGTTACTCCATGTCGTTTAGTTGACTCTTATCCGTTAACAAACACGCGAAGTGTATAGAAACCTAAAACATGTATATACAAGCAAAGCTACCAGTCAAAATTAATCTAAACTATTTTATACAGGTGTCAAAATATTATGTCAAAACACTATCTTGTCCCAACTAACGTAGTTGTCTCTCTCGACCCGTGCCCGCTTTCGTCCATATTTTGACGACGATAATGTTTGTGCGCGTGGTTTTGGTATAAAATCAGTCTCCGGTGACGATTTGTTACTTGGGCTACTTGAGAACTCGATCTACTACTTAACTTTTCGAGTCAGTTTCCACCTCGGAAAGTGATGAAGTCACTTGCTACAGCGCATTTCTAAGCGGGGGCTGTTGAGATTGTTGTGCTTTGATCATTGTGACCTTTTCAGCTTTCTTCCCTTTGAAGGTGATCTTGTGATGGGAAAAGTACAAGGATAGCCAGTCCACCCTCAAGGATGACAGCTTATCGGAGTTGTACAGTCCAACTCAGTCAATGTCATTGTACTCCCAGTTAAGCCGTTTCATTCGCTCCCTTTCAGTTTCCTCTTTCTTCTTCTCCTTGCGCATTCTTATCTGGGCAAGGTGCTCAGCGCACTCTGGTACAAGCTTTTCGGGGACAATGTATTTATCTGAAAACTTTCTAATAGCCTCACTACCCCCACTGACTAGTCCACTTTCCTCGAACAATACCTTAATCTGAGCTCGAAGCTGGATTATAAAGTCGTCTGACTCGTAGCCAGGGGTGGGGTTTGCACTCCAATAGAGATAATGGAAGTTTGGTAGTTTGCCATAGTCGGGATATGGTCGTAGAGTTGGAAGTGGAGTGCTGGTAGTCTCATCCTTCTCGCAAAATTTACATAGTTGGCCATTTCTCTGTTGACACGCGGTTATGTGAGTAACACTTCCGGTCAGTTATTTTTACTTCCGGTTATTTTTGTCTTGGAGGAGATGGGGGGAGGGTCAAATGCTTCTGTTTAGGTATTTGTGAAGGGCCATGCATTAATCAAATCTGGGACGTGGGAGGGCCACGACCTTTTTCGCAAAATACCCCGGCCCACCCCCCCCCCCCCCCAATTAAAAACGTACCTTCCCTTAATATCAAACAATGCACAGCACAAGTACTTTCTTTTTTAGAGATAGCACACTCCGTTAAAGTAAATTCATTTCATGTGAGCACCTTTATAACTCTGTCTCTGGGATCGCAAGTGTCAAATTTTCTATAAAACTTCAAAACAGTTTTTGTGTCACTTTCTTCAAAGCCAGTTAACTCGTAGTTTTGTTCCTCGTCTAACGGCGGCAGAAGGTTCTCGTCAGCAAAGCGGTCCTGAAAAAATAAAATTATCAGGATAATGTTTTTGTAATTCATTATTTATCCATCCACGAAAATTACCAATTCTTTAAAAGTAGCGAAAAAATTATAAAGTTATGGGCTCCTGCTGAAACAGACCAACTTCGATAGTGGCCACAATCCTAAAGATTAGAGACCTCAAACACAACTGAAGACATCGAGGTGTTCCGAAGAACAATAGAATCAGCAGATAAAGCCAGCTGTGCCAAACGTACATGACATTTGATTTAGATAGCCTGACCTTATTCCAAAGGCAACAACCATGTCTGTTTGAAAACAGTACAAGTCAAGTTCAACAATGTTTACCTCTTTACACCTCTATATGGTCGAAACAATTTAATTTCATTAAGCTGGATGATACATGTATTAGGTAACCGAAGGTTATACATTTATTACGTAGCCAAAACTAAAGATCCCCGCTAAAAAGTTGTCTCCCTCTTTGCTGGCATAACATTCCGGAAATTTATAGCCAATACACAGCAACTATGGCTGTCTTTCCGATTTGAATTTCTCAGTTCTTTGTGCTTTTCATAGCAATATCATTAGAGCCTTAGATTAAAGAGAGATATGGGTAGAATTTATTCCATTGTTGTGAACTAATGTTTTGTTTATGCCAAGTTAAGAGCGGTTAAATTTATAAGAACAAGCTTTGTAGGAAGACAAATGATTTTGGGAGCAACTCACTTGCCCCGGTCTGCTATAAAGTACGGCAGGAATCAAGAGTTCGAAATTGGAAATTTGCTCATGTTTTGTCCAATTCAGTCTCAGGGCCACTCAACGGATTATTTTGGTAAATTATCTCCTTGGAATGCCTTTAATCCCCTCTAATTTTCTCAAGATAAATTAATGTATGTTGTTTTCGGATTGTTAAAAATGTCGTTTTGGGAACCGAAAAAAGGTTAGCTATCATTTTTGGAAAGGCGATGATGAGAACTAAGGTTTTCGGGAAATGGACAAAAAAGCCGTAATAAATTCGAGAATACTCAAGTTCCCGGCTAGAATAACCGAACAGATAATTGTTTTTTTTTTAGCGAAACCTAAAATTAACCTTTATACAGAGCTTTAAAAGTACTCCAGATACCCTAAAACAGCGTTTAAAAGCATTTGAGCTAAAACGGTGGTTGGGTGCCCCTGAATTCTTGTCACGCTACAATCGGGGCAATTAAAATTCAAATCAGTTATTCATGTATTTTGAAAGCAGTGTATGGGCTACTTTACTACTGTTATTAGCCTTATTAAAAATAAAATTGTTTACGTCAGCTAGACACGTAGAAAGTAGATTGCGTGTCGGATACATGTAATCTGCTTGTTGCAGCAGGGTTCATGCGCCTTGTAATTTTGCATAGCAGTCGGAGCGTGGATTCCAAAGTTTTGCGCCTGTTTTATGAGTTTAGCTCAGTTGTAAAAAGCCAGACATTTGCACATTAGTTATGGTATTGCTTTTTTTCTAGAGCCCGGGGCCTTGGGAAATTTTGAGTGGTGTGGTGTAATATTAAGACTCCATAAAATAATACATGTACTTACTGTCAGGTAACCTTTGGAGTCTTTCACCCACCCGATGACTACGTCGCTACCGATCATTCGTCCGTTGCCTGAAGAAAAGCCTACACCAACCCATCCTGTTGTTGCCGCCTCAACAGCGAACGAAATGGTCTCCTGATCCCAATCAACTGTCCAGTATAGTTTCATTAACTCTCCTGGGTCCAACACCGCGTGGTGAGCGAACTCAGAAGACAGATCAGCAGCAGTGACTGAGACCCAAGCTGAAAATACTGTTACTACTAGCGAGGAGAACATTCTGCTAGGTGCTCCTGCTTTGACCACAAGAACTGCAAAGCCCAACTAAATTTTTACGTACGTAACTCAATTAAAAGGTGAACAGTTGAGTCACATGCCATGCATGTGATGACGTTAATAATAGTCATGTTAATAATAGTCATATTGCGTCAGTCTAGTTACTTTCAAAATGCAAATTTTTTATCGTGAACGAATTTCAACCGCAGCAAACTACAGAGAGTTACTTCAGTTTACATTACACTTGGGATTTAAATCAAAGCAATCAAGACCTACCGTCCACACTAATCCGTCACGAAAACAGAGCTTTTTCGAAATCGCTTTCCAAACCCGAGAAATCTGAAAACGCCGGTCATTCACTTCGTGTGGACGGAAAACATTTTGAAACCGGAACTTTTCGAAAACTGTGGCGTCACGATACTGACATGATTTCTGTGATTGAATTTCCTCAAATACGATCCGATATGATCAATGATTGTTGCGTTTTTGAATTTCTTTGGCCTTAAGTATAGAAGCAAAAAAAATTATGCGTTTTCAGAGTGAAACCCTTCGGCGGACGGGGCCTTAGAAACTGATTGCAAGGATTTTACAAAGATAGGACTTCAGCGAACGTCGCAACCTTGAATAGGTGATGTTATGCCATCTAATGTACCAGTCAATTCCAAAACCGCCCATCCCCCCCCCCCCCCGGGCAATCCCCGGGCATTTGACTTGCGTTAAGCTCCGTACAGTGGGGAATTTGACCCAAAATGAGGCCCGCCCGGTCGGGCATTTGACTTTCCCGAAACGTCTGTCAGCGGTCGGAAACAAATGGATTTCGCAATTCTTTGATTCAGCGCGTGAGCCGCGTTCTCGGGTCATCACTCTTGTCAATTCCACGTGGGTTTTTCTGTTGTTGTCGTTTTATATAGTTATATCGTGGGATATGCCTTTGTTTAAAGCGTGGAGCGAAGAAAAGCTGAACAAGAAATTCGTAGTGGCTGAAAATTTTGCAGAACTTATTTGCAAAGGTAAGCGATTCTGTGATTTCTAAAGGTAAGCGATTCTGTTTTCCTTGGAGGGTGAGTGATTTGATCCTCTTTGAAGCTCTAACGGGTGGGGCATTTGACCGTCTAAGCTGGCAACATAGCGGGGAATTTGACCAAATTTTTTCAAACTAGACGCATAATTGCGTTCACTCGGGCTTTGAGGAGGGGGGCGTAAGGGGGTCCGAAAACCGCACAGAAATACGCCAAAAAACCGCAAACCGCAACGGATTTTTTTCCCAAATACCGAAACCGCACGTCCTCTTCGTTTTCAGTTGCGGCCTCGACGACCTCCGTTGCCATTGTTGCGCATTGAATCGGAGCAGCGTGAACACGAAGCTGTACGGCTGTGCAAGCTAATATCCGGCATGGAATTTCAAGAAGTCGACGCATCATTGACCAAAACGGTTAATTGCATTAAGTATTAACTTAAAAAGGCCGTAATTGCGAACCACAGAGTTAATTGTAAACTGATATAATAAACCCTGATGCGTCGTAAAACAAACACTTATCCCGCGCTTGCAAAACGACCGGATGCCAACCGTTCTAAAGAGTGTCAGCACCACAGACACCTTTTTCACCGAAAACCGCGACCGAAAGGTTGTTACAACTTATTACAATAACCGCAAACCGCTCAATGTTATGAAATCGCAATACCGCGAATTAAAATAAAAATTACCGAAAAACCGCACCAAAAATAACGCAAAACCGCATCACCGCAAACCCTTACGCCCCCCTCTTTGAGTTGGAGATAAAGATTGTTTTTGTTGCACGTACCTCGGTAAGGCTTTTTTTTTGTAATAATGGGTTTATCTTGTAACTGTTTTTGTATACAGTGTGAAGACGTTTTTCCGTGTTGGGTTAACCGCAAGCAAAATGGAGTGCTTATCGGAAGCAAACCTATCATATACTGCAGAACGGGGGTCATAGAGTCTACTTGGGAAGTACTTTCCGGAGTGTTAAGTTACACGCCAGTGATTAAATATTCATTTAGCTTCATTTCAGAACATGTACAAACATCGGCAAAACGACTGAGCTCCACGCTTTCAAAAAGAATTCACACGAACAATATTTGATCAATAGGCGAGGTTAAACTTCGTTTTCCTAAATATATTTTTAGCATTTACATAACAGTACAACCAGTAGAAGACATGGGTATACACGAAAGAATACGTGCATAGACTAATTCTCTAACCTTTCTGCTTTTGTTCCTTAGATTTTTCAAACTTCTTATTGGTATTCTGCTTGGTTCACGATCGCGTCTACATACACGATGAGACTTCAGTTTATGCTTTTCTCGATTAACATTACATAACTCAGTTGATATAGCATGTTTCTCGATGAAAGGTTCACTCATAAATGTTCGCTCATAAAGAGATCTCTCGTAAGGTTTGCGGACCAACCCGTTCCGAAAGCGC
>JAHPZR010040635.1:0-15176 GCA_019787425.1 Platygyra sinensis | reverse complement strand
ATGTGAAAGTTAAAAAACAACGGAATAAAGAGAAGTTTTTGTTTAAAGTTCTGGGACAATCCATACAAGTATAATAAAGTTAAGAAAGAGAGTTAGTCGGTATTTGTCGTTGTTTTCTCCAAATATACTGTGTCTTCACAAGAGTCATGCCCATTAAGGGAATTATTGTCAATTTAAATTGATTTCAGACATAGAAAAGAACTCTGGTCCTACCCCAATGTACGTCGACTCTAGCAAAACAATAGCAGCACCATATAGCCAAGGTAATAAGTTAGTATTTGGGCAAAATGCAGGGAAACAATTTATAGCAATGAGTCTGTGTTCTTTGATTTACAATTCCAGACAAAGGATTAGTTCTGGCCATGATCTCATCAAATTGAGAATCAGTTGCATTCAAGTTTGTCTCAATTTGCAATGCACACAGAATTGCCAACAATATTGAATGTGTTTGAGGCTGGCTATCTCAGAGAATACAGTGATAGCTATTCTGGCACTGTGCATCGAGACACACTCTGAATAGACAAGAGACAACTGAGATTGCATCATGTCAAAATTCTGACGTTCACATCTGGATATGCCACACAAAAAAACCCAAGTTCACGCAGATATGCGTCTTGTTCATTTGCAATTATCGAGCGAAATTAGCGAAAGCTAGATGTGAGTTAGACTCGTGCACTCAAAACTGACTTTGTTCCTTCTATTTGAAATATACTGCATGTCAAATTATTTCGCCGTTAGTTTCAGACCGTTTTAGATATCACTGTGAGACAAGATAAGACAGTGCTTCATGACGAGGAATCTTCTCGAAATTAAGGAAAAACATGAAGTTCGTCGAAATTTGGCAAGGTCACGAGGCAATAAATATTTCACCAAGGAGATACCGCAAAGTTTCTAGCTTAAGTGGCATTTTTTGGTTATCTACTTTCAGACTGTGTTAGTTTGATGGGAATGGCTCGGCACATTTTGAAGCCACATTATAAGTAACACTGGTGTTTGTTTTGCGCAGAGACGTTTTGTTCTTGCTTAAAGTGCCCACATCGTCAAAATTTGTATTTTCCCATTTGATCCTGTATTCCATGCAATGAACTCTGGCGAAAAAAATTTTCGATTTGGATACAAAGCGATTTTTCTATGAAGTTTTAAAAACCTGAGAATCCTATCAGTTTATTGCGGTCTACCCGTGCCGCTGATCACATCATCGACTTGCTCAGATCTGTGACGTAGATTAAGGAACACGTGACTTCAGGCTTGACTTATGTCGCTTGTTTTACCTCTGTAAATTTAGCTTCGCAATCTATGCAAAATGCTCCTTTCCAGCATTTGGTATGAACTACTAAGTTTAATTTACAGAGGTAAAACAAGCGAAATAAGTCAGCCTGAAGTCACGTGTTCCTTAATCTACGTCACAAGTCATTCCAAACCAGGGGAAGACTGGTGCGAATGTTGGACCTAATTGGCGGCAAATTTGAAAGTTTTTAAAACTTCTAAAAATATTGCATTTTATCCAATTCGCATTTTTCTTTCGCAGAAGTTCATTGGATAAAATATATAATCAGATGAGAAATAAAAATTTTGATGATATGGGCACTTTAATTAATGTTCAAAGATGTATAAAATCTAGGCTTTGACAATGGCCACCACGAGTGCCCACTCAAGTGAACCGAAAATTCCCTAAAACACAAAAAATTTAAAAGATGTGATCGAACGGATTGTGGTTTTAGTATAAGCACACCAATGTCTTACAATACATGAGAAATCAACCGGCCTGCTTTTCTAGAGAATGACTCTTTTAGTGTCCTACCCAAACACACAACATAATGTCCCCGGCCAGGGTTCGAACCTGGACCATGTGCACTCGACCGGAGACGAGGGCACTAAATATAAGACCAACGCGCCTCCACGATCAGTCATAATGCTTTACCTTATCTGCGCTGCAGCCCGGGTCTTTGTAATACAGGAAGGAGGCTCCATCAATGCTGTATTCTAACTTGTAAGCGGTTACCCACTGGCCATATTTACTTCGGCCCTGCGTCGCTATACCCTTGACTGAAATTTCAGCTCCTAGATCGACTTGCAACCACTGATTCTTGTTATTAACACCCGCTGCCCAGCCTCCTCGCTCGGCCTTGCAGTGCAGTCTGGCCTGCTCTGCGGGATGATTGCCGATAAATTGCGAAGAAGCAGAAATTTGAGCGTCAGAAATAAAGCGACTTTCCATTCCGAGAGGTTCCTGACAGGCTAAGAGATAAGCCAGCATGGTAAGTAGAATCCTAAGGAAATCTAACAGTTTTGCTAGTCACAATCAGCAAAAACCTCTGCAAATGGAGGGAGGTCGAGTGAAAATCTTTTCTTGGGGATCATTTCTGTGGTAGGATATCCAGCACGTGCATCAGACATGCAAAGAGGAAACGAGAAACGGATGCAAATAGAAAGCAAATCACTCAATGAGGAATTCGTTTCAACTCAACTTCAGCTATCGAAAAGCTTGAGCTTCGCTAACGATGACTATGAAAGCCTCCTGCACTAGCTATCAGATGAACAAAATGTGTCAGCGCTAAGGCAAAGGAGTGAAAGAGTGAAACTGATAGCCCCACGCCTATATTTTTAAGATAAATATGGAAGACGTACTGTTACGCAAAATTTACCGATAGGCTATTTTCCAAGTTATCTTTGCCTCTGTGTCAACGTGAATCTTCGTTCAAAAACGCTTCAGATGGAAATGAACTTTAGTTGCTTGAAAATGGCCAAGGCCAAGTCTTGTTATGAAACAGAGGGAAAGAGTAACTGGGACGCTTTCCTACTAGCAAAATATTTGGGCTTGAATAAACAAAATTTCCGATGGCGAATGTAACAGCATTTCTCAGAATTCCTGGAAAGGAACAACCTTGCACGTTTGTGGTGAATTATAACACGTCAGCATATTTAACAATTATTCGCCGAAGGCGAAGTGAATGCAAATCACTCAATGAGGAATTCGTTTCAACTCAACTTCAGCTATCGAAAAGCTTGAGCTTCGCTAACGATGACTATGAAAGCCTCCTGCACTAGCTATCAGATGAACAAAATGTGTCAGCGCTAAGGCAAAGGAGTGAAAGAGTGAAACTGATAGCCCCACGCCTATATTTTTAAGATAAATATGGAAGACGTACTGTTACGCAAAATTTACCGATAGGCTATTTTCCAAGTTATCTTTGCCTCTGTGTCAACGTGAATCTTCGTTCAAAAACGCTTCAGATGGAAATGAACTTTAGTTGCTTGAAAATGGCCAAGGCCAAGTCTTGTTATGAAACAGAGGGAAAGAGTAACTGGGACGCTTTCCTACTAGCAAAATATTTGGGCTTGAATAAACAAAATTTCCGATGGCGAATGTAACAGCATTTCTCAGAATTCCTGGAAAGGAACAACCTTGCACGTTTGTGGTGAATTATAACACGTCAGCATATTTAACAATTATTCGCCGAAGGCGAAGTGAATCACGGCGAATATTCCCCGAGACGAAGTCGAGGGAAATATTCGCTGTGATTCACTGAGCCTGAGGCGAATAATTGTTAAATATGCTGATGTGTTCAGAATTCCTGGAAAGGAACAACCTTGCAAGTTTGTGGTGAATTATAACACATCAGCATATTTAACAATTATTCGCCGAAGGCGAAGTGAATCACGGCGAATATTCCCCGAGACGAAGTCGAGGGGAATATTCGCTGTGATTCACTGAGCCTGAGGCGAATAATTGTTTTAGTATAATTTTCAGAGGTGAATATCAAGAAATGCAAAATAACAAAGAAAACATAGAAATAACAAACATAAAGGTTGGTTTGCAAGCAAGTAAACCGATTTAATACATCGTTTGCGTATCAACTTACAGACAAATTAGGCATTAAAACGGAAAAATAAAACGAACACTACGGAAAAGAAAATCATCTAGTATCTCTTTCTGTCCATTAGTGACATATCGAAAATTGTGCTTGTCATCATGGAATGAGTAGCGCTGGTCTGAAGAGGATTAAATTCCTGTGACTCGATCTGGCACCGTTTGTCAAGGCCGCGTGAAATGCGAAACCACTGTGTTTACGATCTCTCAATGACTTGAACATCACTTCTTAGAGACATTTTTCGTCCCAATGCTTTGGTAATCATCTTCAGAAATTCCCAGTGTTTTGAATCTCCGGATTGAAAGTGATTTCTTCCTAATGAACAACAATTTCATTCAGCAATTTTCCGCCATGTTTACTTGCCTGAATGACAAAGGTGGCGTGGCTTAGTAACCTAGCCATGAAATGCTATATTCACCGCGCTAGGCGGTGAATATAGCGTCTCGGCCAATCAAAATGCTCGATTCTTATATTCACCTCTGGAAATTATACTAATTAACAATTATTCACCGAAGTGGAGGTAAATATCCACCACTTTCACCGACACTGAGGTGAATAATTGTTTTAGCATATACCACACAAGCTGAATAACTAGCGACCCAAAGAGTAACTTCATTTGTGACAATATTCCGACAAAAGCCATTTTGTTTTTCTTCGGCTGCTCGGAGGTGAATAGTACTTGGCTAATCACTTCCGAGCTAGCCAATCAGCGCGCGCGGAAAGCACTATTCTCTTGTGTGGTATTTACTAAATAGCAATACTAGTTACCCTCAAATTTTATTCCATCTCCATGAAATCCATCTTTGCACGTGCAGTTATAGGATCCCCTGGTGTTGTTAACAGCATCATCGCTAAAGTTGTGTGTTCCGTTGGCACACTCGTCGATATCTAAAACAACAAGAAACGTGTAATAGGAAAACGTTTTACCGAAATGGTATGGTCACGAGACTTTATATGGACCGGCATTGTGTGCCTCATTCTGATGCTCATATGCAAGCTTCTCTCTAACCTAGGTCTGATGACATTGATAAATCAATCTAAGTGTTAAGCATAGTTACCACTGAATGGCAGAGCTGGAGGAGAGACAGCTCACGTGGCGGGAAGTGAAACCCTCAAAATAGGGTCCTGATGTTGCGGGAAACAGTCGTAGACCTATGCCCCACCTTCAGAGCGGAAAGACGTAATAATACTGTGCGCCAGGCTCCAAGTTTGCAACAATGGCGGGAATTTCGTCGATCGTCTAAACAAAGCAGGTTACGAAGTTTGGATGCTTTCCCCATATTCCCGGTAAGCAGCAACATTTTAACGTCACTAATGAAAAACTAATGTATTCTTTTCGCGGGGATCATTTTTTCTGGACAAAATTAGCCTAAAGACGGTTTCCGAGCCTATTAATTTATTTTCCCGCGATATACAAGAAATCCCGGTGCAAAGAGAGATTTTATCAACAAACCTTCTTCCCATACTGTATATTCATAAGCAGTCCACTGAATATATAAGCCAGAAAACCTCTCACACCGCTAAGGTCATTCGACTTGTTTATTCAGTGAACGGGAACTGAGTTATTTACCCATAAGTGGACATGAACTATACAGTTATGAGAGACTGATTTGCTTCCTTTTGAAGTGTGTATTCTTATATTTTTAAAGGACTCTCGACTAAGTAATACGATGAAAAGATACGATGAAAAGATCCACACCTGGGTGTGCGACAGCAAATGTAAACATTGTCGACCTTGTCAAATTTTATGGCCGTTTATGCTCGCTGTGTTACTGGAAATATTTTAAGAACAACTCAAAAGGACACTGGGAAGTTGCAATAATTTCTATAGCGGCAGAAGGAGCGTAAATGACGGTGAGTCGTTGTTTCCTGTTTTAAACCGTTGACTTCCAAAGAGCAACCTCGTGATTTGCATAAAGTTGAACTCGGTTACATGCTGTAGCATTTTATTTTACTGACGGGGAACATTTAAATTCCCAGAGCTATAACTATTCTGGTGAAAAAACCAATAACCAAGGTTTCCTAAAATATAAATATTTTTACCAAATGATATATACCAGTGGCCATTTATCCTAGTCGAAGTTGGCCCTTATTTGTTCCTTGCCAAGTGACACAAATGGCGGCTGTACAAATACCCTTCGTTAAAAAGCTGTAAACAAAACTTCAAGAAACTTACTACACGATTTTAAAGTATAAGAATGAAATAACAATTGTGCCAAGTTTCGTTTTCATAGGAGGTTTTTTACGTCCCTGATGTTTTCGTAAAGAAGCGTGAAATTTGAAGATTTTAAGTTGCGAAAACCGCCATTATATGCCAATTTCGAACTTTCTTAAATTTTGGCCGCAAAATAAATCGTTGGAACTTTAAACTATTTTTCCTTGAATAAGTTCACCCAAAGGTATGTTTTGGCGGAATAAAAGAAAAATCGATTTTTCGCCGGTGTCTTCCGATTCTCGACATTCTCAGAGAATCACTCTTAATGTCTTTCCCCACAGTCCAAATAAATGAAATTTCATAAGAACACTTGCATGTTCACCATCTTACACCATGACAAGCTCCCAGTTAGGGTGATAGGGTCTCAGTTGGCAGAGCACTGTATGGGCATCGCAAACGTCATGGGCTCTAATGCCGTTCTTGCCTGATTTTTTTCTCAGGCTTTAATTTAACAAGTGCTTTAAATGTGTAGGTATATCAACCATGTCTTTAAATCGTTTTCCAGTCAGATTCCTTTTGTTGATTTAGATATCGACGAGTGTACTAATGGAGAACACAGGTGTGATGTTAATGCTGTGTGTAACAACACCCAAGGATCCTACAACTGCACGTGCAAAGGTGGATTTTATGAAGATGGAATAAACTGCACTGGTAACTATCTATGAGGCCTAGTTCACATCAGTGACAACAAAATAACGCATAGTGACATGACCTATTACTTTATGTCGGTAGCGTGAAAATCGACATAACGACATAAGGTTTGGTAAAATGTAGACTTTAAAAATGGAGGAAGAAACACTTGTTGCATTTGCAATGTTTCCGTTGTCTTCCTTCGACGACGGCATTTTCCAAAGAGAATAAAAAAGTGGATGCGGCTTATCTTTTGAAAACAAGCCATAAGAGGACACGGCCAGTACCGCGCAGCCTCGTCAGAGAGCTTAGTTTAGTTAATCTAGAGTATTGTTTCGTTACATGTAAATGTGATTAACTTTCCTGATCTCAGTCGCCGCAGTTTTACAATTCTAGTGGATATGATTGAATGATACTACCCCAAGGAGAAAGGATAATTCTGGTGGTGGACTGGGTTCGACAATGCATGCGCACTGATTGGTTCTTTGTTATGTTGTTATTTTGGTGATGTTAACATCTGTCTTAACAAAACATTATGCTATGGTATACTACATAAAGAGCTCACAATCACTCAATCCTCTTCTTCCTGGTTGGACATTCAGTGCGGAGAAACGTACTCTGCAGCATTCTGCGCATCCCTAGCTATTCTTGCGGGCTCAGGTAATAAAACAAGCTGCAATGGTTGGAATGAGCGTTCGACTGTAATAACTGTAATGATTGTCGTTCGGTTGACTAATTTATACTTGGGCAAGCATGAATGTTTTTTTTCGGCATTTCATTGTTAAGAAAACAAGTCTCCCCCTGCCTGCTGAGAGGCTTTCTGGCTTATATATTCAGTGGACTGCTTATGAATATACAGTATGGGAAGAAGGTTTGTTGATAAAATCTCTCTTTGCACCGGGATTTCTTGTATATCGCGGGAAAATAAATTAATAGGCTCGGAAACCGTCTTTAGGCTAATTTTGTCCAGAAAAAATGATCCCCGCGAAAAGAATACATTAGTTTTTCATTAGTGACGTTAAAATGTTGCTGCTTACCGGGAATATGGGGAAAGCATCCAAACTTCGTAACCTGCTTTGTTTAGACGATCGACGAAATTCCCGCCATTGTTGCAAACTTGGAGCCTGGCGCACAGTATTATTACGTCTTTCCGCTCTGAAGGTGGGGCATAGGTCTACGACTGTTTCCCGCAACATCAGGACCCTATTTTGAGGGTTTCACTTCCCGCCACGTGAGCTGTCTCTCCTCCAGCTCTGCCATTCAGTGGTAACTATGCTTAACACTTAGATTGATTTATCAATGTCATCAGACCTAGGTTAGAGAGAAGCTTGCATATGAGCATCAGAATGAGGCACACAATGCCGGTCCATATAAAGTCTCGTGACCATACCATTTCGGTAAAACGTTTTCCTATTACACGTTTCTTGTTGTTTTAGATATCGACGAGTGTGCCAACGGAACACACAACTTTAGCGATGATGCTGTTAACAACACCAGGGGATCCTATAACTGCACGTGCAAAGATGGATTTCATGGAGATGGAATAAAATTTGAGGGTAACTAGTATTGCTATTTAGTAAATACCACACAAGAGAATAGTGCTTTCCGCGCGCGCTGATTGGCTAGCTCGGAAGTGATTAGCCAAGTACTATTCACCTCCGAGCAGCCGAAGAAAAACAAAATGGCTTTTGTCGGAATATTGTCACAAATGAAGTTACTCTTTGGGTCGCTAGTTATTCAGCTTGTGTGGTATATGCTAAAACAATTATTCACCTCAGTGTCGGTGAAAGTGGTGGATATTTACCTCCACTTCGGTGAATAATTGTTAATTAGTATAATTTCCAGAGGTGAATATAAGAATCGAGCATTTTGATTGGCCGAGACGCTATATTCACCGCCTAGCGCGGTGAATATAGCATTTCATGGCTAGGTTACTAAGCCACGCCACCTTTGTCATTCAGGCAAGTAAACATGGCGGAAAATTGCTGAATGAAATTGTTGTTCATTAGGAAGAAATCACTTTCAATCCGGAGATTCAAAACACTGGGAATTTCTGAAGATGATTACCAAAGCATTGGGACGAAAAATGTCTCTAAGAAGTGATGTTCAAGTCATTGAGAGATCGTAAACACAGTGGTTTCGCATTTCACGCGGCCTTGACAAACGGTGCCAGATCGAGTCACAGGAATTTAATCCTCTTCAGACCAGCGCTACTCATTCCATGATGACAAGCACAATTTTCGATATGTCACTAATGGACAGAAAGAGATACTAGATGATTTTCTTTTCCGTAGTGTTCGTTTTATTTTTCCGTTTTAATGCCTAATTTGTCTGTAAGTTGATACGCAAACGATGTATTAAATCGGTTTACTTGCTTGCAAACCAACCTTTATGTTTGTTATTTCTATGTTTTCTTTGTTATTTTGCATTTCTTGATATTCACCTCTGAAAATTATACTAAAACAATTATTCGCCTCAGGCTCAGTGAATCACAGCGAATATTCCCCTCGACTTCGTCTCGGGGAATATTCGCCGTGATTCACTTCGCCTTCGGCGAATAATTGTTAAATATGCTGATGTGTTATAATTCACCACAAACTTGCAAGGTTGTTCCTTTCCAGGAATTCTGAACACATCAGCATATTTAACAATTATTCGCCTCAGGCTCAGTGAATCACAGCGAATATTTCCCTCGACTTCGTCTCGGGGAATATTCGCCGTGATTCACTTCGCCTTCGGCGAATAATTGTTAAATATGCTGACGTGTTATAATTCACCACAAACGTGCAAGGTTGTTCCTTTCCAGGAATTCTGAGAAATGCTGTTACATTCGCCATCGGAAATTTTGTTTATTCAAGCCCAAATATTTTGCTAGTAGGAAAGCGTCCCAGTTACTCTTTCCCTCTGTTTCATAACAAGACTTGGCCTTGGCCATTTTCAAGCAACTAAAGTTCATTTCCATCTGAAGCGTTTTTGAACGAAGATTCACGTTGACACAGAGGCAAAGATAACTTGGAAAATAGCCTATCGGTAAATTTTGCGTAACAGTACGTCTTCCATATTTATCTTAAAAATATAGGCGTGGGGCTATCAGTTTCACTCTTTCACTCCTTTGCCTTAGCGCTGACACATTTTGTTCATCTGATAGCTAGTGCAGGAGGCTTTCATAGTCATCGTTAGCGAAGCTCAAGCTTTTCGATAGCTGAAGTTGAGTTGAAACGAATTCCTCATTGAGTGATTTGCATTCACTTCGCCTTCGGCGAATAATTGTTAAATATGCTGACGTGTTATAATTCACCACAAACGTGCAAGGTTGTTCCTTTCCAGGAATTCTGAGAAATGCTGTTACATTCGCCATCGGAAATTTTGTTTATTCAAGCCCAAATATTTTGCTAGTAGGAAAGCGTCCCAGTTACTCTTTCCCTCTGTTTCATAACAAGACTTGGCCTTGGCCATTTTCAAGCAACTAAAGTTCATTTCCATCTGAAGCGTTTTTGAACGAAGATTCACGTTGACACAGAGGCAAAGATAACTTGGAAAATAGCCTATCGGTAAATTTTGCGTAACAGTACGTCTTCCATATTTATCTTAAAAATATAGGCGTGGGGCTATCAGTTTCACTCTTTCACTCCTTTGCCTTAGCGCTGACACATTTTGTTCATCTGATAGCTAGTGCAGGAGGCTTTCATAGTCATCGTTAGCGAAGCTCAAGCTTTTCGATAGCTGAAGTTGAGTTGAAACGAATTCCTCATTGAGTGATTTGCTTTCTATTTGCATCCGTTTCTCGTTTCCTCTTTGCATGTCTGATGCACGTGCTGGATATCCTACCACAGAAATGATCCCCAAGAAAAGATTTTCACTCGACCTCCCTCCATTTGCAGAGGTTTTTGCTGATTGTGACTAGCAAAACTGTTAGATTTCCTTAGGATTCTACTTACCATGCTGGCTTATCTCTTAGCCTGTCAGGAACCTCTCGGAATGGAAAGTCGCTTTATTTCTGACGCTCAAATTTCTGCTTCTTCGCAATTTATCGGCAATCATCCCGCAGAGCAGGCCAGACTGCACTGCAAGGCCGAGCGAGGAGGCTGGGCAGCGGGTGTTAATAACAAGAATCAGTGGTTGCAAGTCGATCTAGGAGCTGAAATTTCAGTCAAGGGTATAGCGACGCAGGGCCGAAGTAAATATGGCCAGTGGGTAACCGCTTACAAGTTAGAATACAGCATTGATGGAGCCTCCTTCCTGTATTACAAAGACCCGGGCTGCAGCGCAGATAAGGTAAAGCATTATGACTGATCGTGGAGGCGCGTTGGTCTTATATTTAGTGCCCTCGTCTCCGGTCGAGTGCACATGGTCCAGGTTCGAACCCTGGCCGGGGACATTATGTTGTGTGTTTGGGTAGGACACTAAAAGAGTCATTCTCTAGAAAAGCAGGCCGGTTGATTTCTCATGTATTGTAAGACATTGGTGTGCTTATACTAAAACCACAATCCGTTCGATCACATCTTTTAAATTTTTTGTGTTTTAGGGAATTTTCGGTTCACTTGAGTGGGCACTCGTGGTGGCCATTGTCAAAGCCTAGATTTTATACATCTTTGAACATTAATTAAAGTGCCCATATCATCAAAATTTTTATTTCTCATCTGATTATATATTTTATCCAATGAACTTCTGCGAAAGAAAAATGCGAATTGGATAAAATGCAATATTTTTAGAAGTTTTAAAAACTTTCAAATTTGCCGCCAATTAGGTCCAACATTCGCACCAGTCTTCCCCTGGTTTGGAATGACTTGTGACGTAGATTAAGGAACACGTGACTTCAGGCTGACTTATTTCGCTTGTTTTACCTCTGTAAATTAAACTTAGTAGTTCATACCAAATGCTGGAAAGGAGCATTTTGCATAGATTGCGAAGCTAAATTTACAGAGGTAAAACAAGCGACATAAGTCAAGCCTGAAGTCACGTGTTCCTTAATCTACGTCACAGATCTGAGCAAGTCGATGATGTGATCAGCGGCACGGGTAGACCGCAATAAACTGATAGGATTCTCAGGTTTTTAAAACTTCATAGAAAAATCGCTTTGTATCCAAATCGAAAATTTTTTTCGCCAGAGTTCATTGCATGGAATACAGGATCAAATGGGAAAATACAAATTTTGACGATGTGGGCACTTTAAGCAAGAACAAAACGTCTCTGCGCAAAACAAACACCAGTGTTACTTATAATGTGGCTTCAAAATGTGCCGAGCCATTCCCATCAAACTAACACAGTCTGAAAGTAGATAACCAAAAAATGCCACTTAAGCTAGAAACTTTGCGGTATCTCCTTGGTGAAATATTTATTGCCTCGTGACCTTGCCAAATTTCGACGAACTTCATGTTTTTCCTTAATTTCGAGAAGATTCCTCGTCATGAAGCACTGTCTTATCTTGTCTCACAGTGATATCTAAAACGGTCTGAAACTAACGGCGAAATAATTTGACATGCAGTATATTTCAAATAGAAGGAACAAAGTCAGTTTTGAGTGCACGAGTCTAACTCACATCTAGCTTTCGCTAATTTCGCTCGATAATTGCAAATGAACAAGACGCATATCTGCGTGAACTTGGGTTTTTTTGTGTGGCATATCCAGATGTGAACGTCAGAATTTTGACATGATGCAATCTCAGTTGTCTCTTGTCTATTCAGAGTGTGTCTCGATGCACAGTGCCAGAATAGCTATCACTGTATTCTCTGAGATAGCCAGCCTCAAACACATTCAATATTGTTGGCAATTCTGTGTGCATTGCAAATTGAGACAAACTTGAATGCAACTGATTCTCAATTTGATGAGATCATGGCCAGAACTAATCCTTTGTCTGGAATTGTAAATCAAAGAACACAGACTCATTGCTATAAATTGTTTCCCTGCATTTTGCCCAAATACTAACTTATTACCTTGGCTATATGGTGCTGCTATTGTTTTGCTAGAGTCGACGTACATTGGGGTAGGACCAGAGTTCTTTTCTATGTCTGAAATCAATTTAAATTGACAATAATTCCCTTAATGGGCATGACTCTTGTGAAGACACAGTATATTTGGAGAAAACAACGACAAATACCGACTAACTCTCTTTCTTAACTTTATTATACTTGTATGGATTGTCCCAGAACTTTAAACAAAAACTTCTCTTTATTCCGTTGTTTTTTAACTTTCACATAGCAATGCACTTTGCAGGACTTGGGTGTATATGAACGAATACTTTTATAAACAATAATGCGAATATTTTTTTAAACAGGATAACCTATCAGTTCTAACAGAACTGTTATCAAAAGGGTCCTGTACTTAAATAAATAAATAAATAAATAAATAAATAAATAAATAAATAAATAAATAAATAAATATATCATTAAAAAAATGTAAAAAATTCAAAAATCAAAAGTCACTTCTAAATACACTTAGTTTAATACTTATTCATCGGCTACGTGACTGCGGATGGCGGTAGCGCTTCAGTTTAACACTTAGTACATACATATAGCCTTGCTAGCCGACTGCGAACCGCGGACCACGGTAGCAGTAGATTTAGGAGGGCGTGAGTTGTGGGGTATTCTGAATTTTCCCGAAATTACCGTAAGAGCTCTGCGGAATCAGGCAATAATCGGCTTTTGTCTATGTATATAGCCATAACATTTCATAACAATTTAACCCAAACGAAAATTGCGAACGAATTAGTGTCGAGATGCAGACTTTCTAGCTCATTCGTAGAACTAAATGGCCATGAATATGTCTCAGGTCGCGAAGGCTGTTACTGTTGGTATTAACACTTGCTTTAGTGTTTGTTTGTCATTTATTTGTCAGTTAAATTAACAAAATATGACTTTCAAGTGCTGTTGCTAAGATTTAATATAAAACGTGCATTTGTTTGACGAAAAGAGTAAAACATTGTTATTTATAACGGGTTTTGAAGGATATTTAATTTTTTTTTTGTCAATTGTCAGTAAAACCCTCTGTAAGTTTCAGTTGTCAGTTAAACTTTAGGCTATTTGTCAGTTGTCAGTTAAAATTTTGGCCATTTGGCAGTTGTCAGTTAACCCCATCCAGACCCTCGTATAATGACGATTGGCAATGAGATTATTTAATATGGAAATAGCAAGCAAATAAATTATGCACAAGTTGTCTTTGTCTTAGTTATGGTAGCATTAAGCTATTATTGCCCATGCTGTCTACGAGCTTTGATTTTTTTCCGTAATTCTTCAGAAGAATTGTCAAGAGGAAGTGAGAAGGATTTTTCATGAGAATTATATTTAAATTATAGTTTATATGTACGTTGGCAGTATATGTTTTGTTTGATTTGATCTAATTCATCTCTTAGTTAAAGAAATAAATAGATAAAAATTAAGGAAATCGAAAAAAAAATATACAGGAAACCAAATTCCATGTCACTTCTCATTTGTCGGATCATTTGCGTCCACATCGGGGATCGTTTGCGGTCCAATTTGGGAATCACTTCCGGTTTGGGATCATTTGCGGTCAGGGATCATTTTCGGCGCTGTACAAACCCCTAAAGGACGCCGATCTGGGCGTAGCCAAAGTTTTTTGACCCCTAAAAGAGACCATGCTAAAACACAGACAAAGACATAGTTTTATAACTCTTCGCGTTGAAACCTAAACGAGACCTCCAGGCTAAATATATTGGCATTTTTGCCCACAACACCTTAAGTGAGACCAAAATCATAGATTTACACCCCTAAGAGAGGCGACGAGCATCCCCACGCTTCACATATGCGAGTCCCCCCCAAGACTCAGAAATAGATCTTCCGTTATAGATAGATCTATTTAGATAAATAGATCTCTCGTTAAGTCCGCCGGGCGATCCTTTCATAAAACGCTCAAAAACGTTCAGTGTGGGCCTACCGCAAACGGTGTGTGCATTTGTATGTCGCTTGAGCAGAGAAGAAATCATAGTATTCGTGCCCCTGAAAATGCCTCCTACCAAACACCGGAATGTGCAAAGCGTGACATACCTAAAGTCAAAAGCTATTTTCTCAAATGTGGGACCTGATCTAGAAACGAATCAATAATAACTTAAAAGTACTTACATCAATGTAAAAACGTATACAATAAAATTTGTGGGCACTCTCCACTGCGTGCCGTGCAGAGCTCCACGATTTTGCCAAATATTCGCCATTTTGATGGTAAACAAAGATAACGGCCCTCCTACTGTAATGGAAAAAATATGAACTGTAATCGCTTGGAAATAAAATAATCATCACTATTGGTCAAGTTGTGGATTTTAAATTAGACTATTCGCGGTTTAGCCGTTGTTTCGGGAAAATTCTACCTTCATTTGGTACTATAAACAGTGGAAACGATAAATATTTTTCCCATAGCACGTATGCAAATTACATGCACTGCAGCCGGGTGAGTCATTATTGTTGCGATGAGACGACCAAATGCTTAAACTGATTTCTTTTAGATATTCT
>JAHPZR010040634.1:0-15637 GCA_019787425.1 Platygyra sinensis | reverse complement strand
CAAAGGTGTACGTTCTAGTGCCGTCATCCTTTCTGAGCGAGAACGGCTGCCATGTTTTACTGTGTTTTGGACTCAACTGACGATATGAACTGTTAGGAATAATTTTAAACGGAAATATTACTCAAAAGAACCTTACGATGTCCAAAAATTAGATCAATTTCTCTCGTTGTCACATCTCCTAAACAACATGGCGTTGCCAATGATTCTGTTTGGAGGGAACTATACGTCACAGTTGCCATGACAATAACAATTGTCATCTATATGCTAATCAGCTAGATTTCAAACGGTGATTTGATTGTGTGTAATTGGGACCCAAATAAGCCAATCAAAATTACATTTTAGAAACGCATTTAGAAATTTCAATGATGGCGGACGCAGCGAGGCCTTGTGGAGGTAATGAACTTCATCATCCTGAAGTTCTTTCGAGGAGAGCGACTCCTAGAAATTTTGTGCCAGAGATCTTTGCACCACGAAGATCTTGTGAATTTAGAGAAAGGCGATCTAGTCCAGCTGTTTTATAAATACGTCACGCCATTACCTCAAAGACTACATCAACTCCGCCGAGCGAAAAGGTTGATACCTTGTGGTAAATCTGGAGAGAGTTCTTCTTCAAAGGGAAGAACCTCTAAAGTAGTACGGTTAACGAAAAGGTAAGGGGCTGTTTAATCGAGAAACTAGCAAATCAGTGGTGTTAAAAGTCTTGATTCTGACCACAAATGAAGGCAGAATGCTGGCGTAGCGGGCAGGTGGTAAATACGTTATATTTAAGGACAATTTTAATGCCCGCGTTGGGATTCTTTCAAGTGCAAATAAGGACTTAAAATCTAACAGTCATGTTGATTTCAAACCGATATTCTCTGATGACAAAGTAGCGCTACTGATCATCGAGCTTCAAGGATGTATCTCTCCTATTCATTTTATACGTAGTGAGCAGTCGCTTTTCGGTTTTTCGAGCTGAAAGCGCATCAATAACTTGATTATAGCACGTCCCCAACAAATCTACATCGTTTGAAGTTGCCTGATTAGATCTTTTTACTAAACTGTTATTAAACGATAAGTGGCGTAAAATAGTCACTTATGTAAAGAAGATATTGTGATAAAAGAATTGCCCAGTTAACAACATTTCACCACCAGGTACGTAGTCATACTTCTTTCAAAAGGGTAAGTATAATCTTGACATGTCCCTGGTTGTACAAAGGGTGGCAAATGCCCTCCCACTATAGAGATGAATTGTGAATGTAACAAACACTGCATTATCCAGTGGATAATAATTACTGAGTGGATGTTGTTAGCTATTCTTTCAGCAACTACATCTGGCTAGTTTTTTTGCCAGTTTATATGTGACATCATCATTTTCCAAAATTAAAACACATGAATTCTTCTGAAGTTTTACTTTCACACAAGGCCATCTAAAGAACTTGATGGTTTTACAATGTGTAAGCGCAAACCACAGTTCCTTGTTTTGTTATAGATGGCATTTGAATTATCCAAGTTTATATGTTGCATGACATTACAAATGGCAGCCTGAGAACTGAAGACTCTGACATAGGTCAAAAGAGAAGTTATCCATGAAGTTTTTGCTAACTGAACAGATCTCGCACTAGAAGAATTATTACTTTCAATGTGTTGGAACTCCAAAGAAACAAATGTTTTGTTTCAATAACAAAACTCAATGACATTATGTTTCTGTTACTTAACGGCCACCATTTTGGGGTCCCTCAGAAGGTTACTAGCATGGCGTCTCCATGCAAATATACAAGGCTCTATAAATTTCGGTGTAACACTTTTCTAAATAGTGTGCAAATAAAAAACTGCACCGACCTAAATATTGCCGAGGTTGTTTATAAATTATATCAATCATCTATCATATTCCAGACTCATGACTTGATTTAGTGATTGGCTATGAGTTTTATTTTTGATGGCAATAAATTGTTTTCTTTTCCTTTCAGGAAATCTGAAGAAATTATAACTGCAACTCCTATCAAGATAGCAAGAACAGAACATAAAAACAGTATCAATGTTAACAAAACTCCTATTTATCTTGATTCAGTAAATAAAGGAATAAACTCAGTTTCCATCCATGCAACTTCTCCAACCACGAATACAAGAACTAGTCATGAACACAACACAGTCAACAAAGCAGTCAAACCAAAAGTGGTTAAATTGAACAGAACAACTTTAGGACTTAATGTGGATAAGTCAATTGAACACTCCGTGCTGAAGGATGATTCAAGATCAAGTTTAAATGGTGGCACACAAAAGGTACAATAACATGGACACCCTCTGAATAATGAGATTTCAGATTTTTTTATTGTTTTACACTATTTGCAAAAAAATTGTAACTTTGACAGTATTTACAGAAGTAATATTAATTAAAATGAGAAAAGAAATATAACAGTAAATAGCCAAAAGAAAATGTGCTCAGTGACCAGAGTAGCATAGGCTTTCATTATAAGGTACACATAATTCATAAGCAATAATTTCACTTTAGTCAAACATGCATAATAAGCAGACTGTCATTTCATTTAAATATCCTGTAACGAAACTCATTTTTGCTAAAATGTAATTATTCAGTGAACTGAAAAATATTTGAGAGTACAGTGAGACAAATTGCTGTTAATTTTTGTCGATTGTATTCATATGTATTAACAGGGTGCAAGCAAAGATTTGTAAACACATAATAATTTATTCTAATCATTTTGAACTTGACAATGGCATCATGATGACTGCAAAAATATCTTGTTTTATTTTATTGTTAATTTTCATGTTTTTATAACTTAAATATAATTATCACACCAAAATTTGAATTTAGTTTGGCATTTTTTCAAAAAATCTCCTGTTTACTTTTCCATATACTAGACAGTATGTTATATCCTTAAGGATGTTAATTGCTGTTGTTTGAAATGATTGATTTTTTTCTCTTTCTGCAGGAAGTTGTTGCATCCACATCATCAAGTGACTCAGGTTCAGATGTTAATGATACTGAAATTAGAAACACGAAAAGGAAATTTGAGAAAATAGCTGTCACTTGGCCATAAATACAGAACTGAAGAACACATGATGACATACCAAATTCATTGTGATATTTCTAGATGACATTTTTACTATTACGTATTATTTAATTAGTCGCAAGATAACAAAGAATTGGCCTTAACCTAGACAAATTTGCTTACTTGAAGCTTGTAAATATGTAATTTATAAGGAAGATGTTTCATTTTTTTCTGGTCACCTGAGAAAACAGCATCAAAGCTAAACTTTCTGTTGCTATCGTGGGGAGATGTAGAACCCCACAAATTCATTTGTCGGTCATAAACTTCCCAAATATTAAGTAGATATAAATCTACTTTACTAAGAGTAGCTGTAAAACTCTGATAATCAACTCCAGTCCTTTAATTTGATTTATTTATGGAAGAGGGTGAATTTAGGAGATTGTTGGTATTGTGTAATTCCAGAAAATATCCATACCTCCCCCACAGAAGGGATTTTTTTTCTAAAACCCATCCCTCCCACCCCTCTGGAAATTCCAGTTAAGCTTCATATATTTCTTTAATTATTTTGGCCTTAGAGAACCCCCCCCCCCCCCCAGTAAATTCCAATCCCTTCTGTAGAGAGAGTATGGATATTTTCTGGAACTGCACATTATTGAAAGGTGTTTTGCATCTGTGATGTAGGGGGAGTCATTTTGGGATTCATGTAGGTTGCTTGTACTAAGCTGTTATTGGAGTTGAGTCTGCTGTCAAATATTTCTTTGTTTAGAAAGGCACACAAATGAGGCGAAAGGGTCAAAACAAAACAAAATTGACCCTTTGGCCTGGTTTGCATGTCAAACCACTGATAACTGTGATAAGAACTGCTTATTATTAGAATTTTACAGCATTTCTCTTAACTGATTGAACTTCATATCTTGTGTAAATATGTAAACTATGAGTACGAGCTGTTTGTTGAGGTGTAAAGAGCTTTTTGATTACAGCAAATTTAAATTTAGTGAAGTTCTAATGTAAACTAACTTTTTGTGATATGAGTTACAAATACAAAAATCTGTAGGTGATAATTTTCTAAAACTGTTTTCCCCTTTTTCAACATTGATTGTATTGGATATTTATACTATAATAGGTCATTTTGCAGTTGTGTGCTTAGTTTCCTTGCTTTGATACAAACCTCTCTGCTTTTCTCATTTAAATTATTCAACCTAGTCACCTTTCCTTCATAGTAAAGTTACTATGAAGGAAAGGTGATGAAGACTACTTTTCCTCAAAACTATGTGTACGTATTAAAAACAACAAAAGCTCAACACATGGTAAGTTTCATCGCTTTTTATTTCCATTTTCCAGCAAATTTTCAGACCTAAACTTCGACTCATATGTTCACTATATTTACCTGTGTTATGTCACGTGTCACACACAGTGAGCCTGGGTTACCTATGGAGTTACTTCAACTTAAGGCCTGGATCGAATGCAGTGCAATTTCGCATGAATTATTGCATGCGATTTATTGCTAGATTCCATTGTGTATCCACCCCAGAAATTGCTGCATGAAATATTTCATGCATTATTGAAGCAGAATTTCATTCTACTTCTGCAACCCAACTTTGCATGGAGCAATTAATTTCTTCGTGTATCCACCATCTGCAACATTATGTGCAATAGTGTGAAGCAAATTTCAGTGTTCAGCCAATCAAATCCAATATTCAAATTTAATCCGCTGGCCAAAATGTTAGCTGTCATATATGTTTCATCAGATGTTACATTTAGTTTTTTGCAACCATGTAGCCATGCATGTCAAATAAAAAATGTTGTGGGTAGTATTGCAGTCAATGTTGTACAGACAGTGTATCTGGGCCTTAATGAATTTACTCAAGACATCTATACCAACTCTCCCAGATTATCTGGGAGTCTCCCGTATACAGACCAAATCTCCCGCCCTCCCGTACAAGTCACCAAATCTCCTGGATAAAACAAAAGCACAGCCAGACTTTGATTTTCTTAAGTTGGCATCTCTGGAAATGGGCCAGACTAGCTCAGGCTTACAGTATACTTTTTAGGACCATCAAGCTGAAGTAATCCCATCTTGAACATTTATTATCTTAGCTTACTTCCCCTGGAAACTCAAGCATAGACTATATTTTTGGAAATATTTTAGGAATCAATGAAAAGGTGATGAAAAGGTAAATTCACTAAATAAAGTTTTTGAATAAAAATAAAACAAACAGCAGTGATAAATGTATTAAAAACATGCATTTTATAACTTCAACGTTTCGTATGCTAGTCAACATACACTTTTCAAAAGTATAACTGTTGCAATTTTTGGAGAGCTTTTTATACTGTAATACGGGGGGTCTGGAGCCTAGACAGAAAACATCTGTAAATATAGAAATTTAAGCCTTTTCAAACGGAAACTGTCTGTAAACGTCTTAAAATTCTACTGCAGATGTTTTCTGTCTAGGCTCCAGACCCCCTTGTTACAGTATAAAAAGCCCTCCAAAAATTTGTAATGGTCATTCTTTTGAAAAATTAATGTTGACTAGCATACAAAATGTCAAGGTTGTAAAATGCATGTTTTTAATTTGTTTATCACTGCTGCTTTTTTTATATTTTTATTCAAGCTACGATGGCCAAAGACTATGAGTGTATTTGATAAAGTTTTTGAACTTTCTCTGATGTTGCTTTATATCGGCTTTATATGTAGCTTCCAGAGCCGACGATCCTTCTGGCCTGTGGCACGACAATGCTTGGTTGCAGGGAGACTGGTACCCTACTTGGCCTGTGTAACCAGGCTAACCCCTTTCACTGCTTGTGGGGCCGCCCCTCAAATTTGCCTCGCATGTGTGTCTCGTTCTTTCTTTTAGCGGCCATGGGGTTTGAGAAGGTAATGTGTGTAGCGAAAGATGAGAAGTTTCGTCTTTATTAACCCCGAAAATTAAAGGAATACTAACATTATTAAAGAGAAATACTTGGCTCTGTATGATGTCGTCTATGGTGGCAAAATAATGCGTTAATATGTTCGTGTCGCCAAATTGAAGTAAGGGTGTTGAGCTCGAACAACATGTGGGAATTATGCCGCGAATCACTATGAAATACTTAGACTTTAAGGCTGCCACATTTGTTACTTGCTATTATAAGAAGAATCTTCTTTGTAATTGCAGTCTATTGTGATCGATGCTTCGGGCCATCTGTTAGGCCGTCTGGCCTCGACCATTGCCAAGAGCCTGTTGACTGGTAAGAACTATGGTTCTATTCTCGAGGATTTACAAGCTTGACTTGAGCTTCATCTCTGTTTACAGAGCCTGATAACTGAATTTTCTGTATAAGTTTTGGGACTGGGAAGGGTAAAAATCAAGAACACTGACCAAAAGCACGTTTTTTGAGCAAGGACAGTATTCACTATAATTTTTCAAGGTTAGGAACGAGCTAGGAATTTAGATGAATTAGACAAGAATTGAATTCGTGTTTAAAAGTAGATAAACAAGTTTTACATTTTAGGTCTTCCTTGTATTTCAGATAATTACTTCAGCCTGAAATAAGTGTCCCTTGGCCTTGAATCTTTTTAAGTATGGATGTTTCTCAAATGTTTCTACAGGGCAAAGAATAATTGTGGTCCGATGTGAGCATGTGAACATCAGTGGAAGCTTCTACAGAAACAAGCGTAAGTGGCATATTTGTTGTGGGTGTTCAATGTACAATCAGCACACCACACTTAATGTACTATTTCTCTCTGAGAAGTAGTGGTAGGGGGACAGGGTAGTTGTATTCAAGTTTGCCAAGTATTGGGCATATTTTGGTGAATAAAACTACCATGATGGTTATTGATTGGTAAAAAAAATAAATTGCAATATTTTGAGAGGAAGCCACATCAGCCTTGGCTGGTTTTAATGTGGGTCCTCTAACCTGGTGGAACTGGAATGTTGGTTTTTGTGGAGAACCCAGATTAAAAAACCCTTAAAGTGCACCTAACCCCCAAATTTTTTTCTTGCTAAAATGATTGTACTTGTTATTTGAAATACTTCTGAGAAAAAATTTTTTGATTCGGATAAATCCTCGATTTTCTGTGCGCTGACGAAATTTCGAAAATAGCTCCCAAAACACCGCCATGTTATTGCAAGAGCGAGTCTGGGGAGAATGGGTCCAGCAGCTGGTGTGACGTCTACCCAGGAAGATCGAATATCTCCTGTCCTCTCATTTTCTTGAGGATGATGCAAAACATATTCGAAAAGTGTGCAGAAACGCCTTCCAGAGGTGCTATCCGCAGTTGCAGCAATATCCCAGATTTTAAAAAAGATATACTGTACAATTTAATAGTGATGATCGGTCAATAGTACAATAAAAACGTAAACGATGATTGATTTTGTCAAATTATCGAACAAGCGAACCATCTCTGTGAGAGCCATTGAAGAATTCTTAGTGGAATTTGTTCCGCATACTTTCAAACGCTATTTTCAAAATTTTCTGCTGAAAGCCAACCAGCAATATGTAGAGATACTAACGACAACCTATATCTTCCAATCCCACAGTATTTATAACACATCCGGCAAAGTTGCGCGATAAATTGTACGAAGCATTACGACCGATATATAAGCTTACTGATATGTAAACAAGTCCAGGGCATAAAATTGCGCCTGGTACAGGCGCCAATGCGACTAAATTTTCCACTTTGGAGACCAAATCCTGAAAATTAGTCGCCAGATTGGCGACTAGAATTTCTAATCACACCTTACCTAGAGATCTAGTGATTGTTAAAGATTTGTAAAGATAAATCTGCAGCAAAGTTCCTCGTTAAGCCAAAACGCAGTACATGCACGAAATCGAACGTAAATCTATCGTCCCTAGACGCCATCTTGGATTTAGATAACCTTTCACGTTGTATATGGCCCATTCTAGTATCCTCTTTGTAGCTCATGCGAATTTTGCGAGCTCAATTTTCATCGCGTTTGACAACAAAGCAAAGGCGAAAGGCAGCGAAGGCCTAAATTTTCACGATAGAGAACTATAGATCCACGTTGACATGAACGCCAATCTGGCGACTAATTTTCAGGATTTGGTCTCCAAAGTGGAAAATTTAGTCGCATTGGCGCCTGTACCAGGCGCAATTTTATGCCCTGGACTTGTTTACATATCAGTAAGCTTATATATCGGTCGTAATGCTTCGTACAATTTATCGCGCAACTTTGCCGGATGTGTTATAAATACTGTGGGATTGGAAGATATAGGTTGTCGTTAGTATCTCTACATATTGCTGGTTGGCTTTCAGCAGAAAATTTTGAAAATAGCGTTTGAAAGTATGCGGAACAAATTCCACTAAGAATTCTTCAATGGCTCTCACAGAGATGGTTCGCTTGTTCGATAATTTGACAAAATCAATCATCGTTTACGTTTTTATTGTACTATTGACCGATCATCACTATTAAATTGTACAGTATATCTTTTTTAAAATCTGGGATATTGCTGCAACTGCGGATAGCACCTCTGGAAGGCGTTTCTGCACACTTTTCGAATATGTTTTGCATCATCCTCAAGAAAATGAGAGGACAGGAGATATTCGATCTTCCTGGGTAGACGTCACACCAGCTGCTGGACCCATTCTCCCCAGACTCGCTCTTGCAATAACATGGCGGTGTTTTGGGAGCTATTTTCGAAATTTCGTCAGCGCACAGAAAATCGAGGATTTATCCGAATCAAAAAATTTTTTCTCAGAAGTATTTCAAATAACAAGTACAATCATTTTAGCAAGAAAAAAATTTGGGGGTTAGGTGCACTTTAAGGGTTTTTTAATCTGGGTTCTCCACAAAAACCAACATTCCAGTTCCACCAGGTTAGAGGACCCACATTAAAACCAGCCAAGGCTGATGTGGCTTCCTCTCAAAATATTGCAATTTATTTTTTTTACCAATCAATAACCATCATGGTAGTTTTATTCACCAAAATATGCCCAATACTTGGCAAACTTGAATACAACTACCCTGTCCCCCTACCACTACTTCTCAGAGAGAAATAGTACATTAAGTGTGGTGTGCTGATTGTACATTGAACACCCACAACAAATATGCCACTTACGCTTGTTTCTGTAGAAGCTTCCACTGATGTTCACATGCTCACATCGGACCACAATTATTCTTTGCCCTGTAGAAACATTTGAGAAACATCCATACTTAAAAAGATTCAAGGCCAAGGGACACTTATTTCAGGCTGAAGTAATTATCTGAAATACAAGGAAGACCTAAAATGTAAAACTTGTTTATCTACTTTTAAACACGAATTCAATTCTTGTCTAATTCATCTAAATTCCTAGCTCGTTCCTAACCTTGAAAAATTATAGTGAATACTGTCCTTGCTCAAAAAACGTGCTTTTGGTCAGTGTTCTTGATTTTTACCCTTCCCAGTCCCAAAACTTATACAGAAAATTCAGTTATCAGGCTCTGTAAACAGAGATGAAGCTCAAGTCAAGCTTGTAAATCCTCGAGAATAGAACCATAGTTCTTACCAGTCAACAGGCTCTTGGCAATGGTCGAGGCCAGACGGCCTAACAGATGGCCCGAAGCATCGATCACAATAGACTGCAATTACAAAGAAGATTCTTCTTATAATAGCAAGTAACAAATGTGGCAGCCTTAAAGTCTAAGTATTTCATAGTGATTCGCGGCATAATTCCCACATGTTGTTCGAGCTCAACACCCTTACTTCAATTTGGCGACACGAACATATTAACGCATTATTTTGCCACCATAGACGACATCATACAGAGCCAAGTATTTCTCTTTAATAATGTTAGTATTCCTTTAATTTTCGGGGTTAATAAAGACGAAACTTCTCATCTTTCGCTACACACATTACCTTCTCAAACCCCATGGCCGCTAAAAGAAAGAACGAGACCCACATGCGAGGCAAATTTGAGGGGCGGCCCCACAAGCAGTGAAAGGGGTTACGCCTGGTTACACAGGCCAAGTAGGGTACCAGTCTCCCTGCAACCAAGCATTGTCGTGCCACAGGCCAGAAGGATCGTCGGCTCTGGAAGCTACATATAAAGCCGATATAAAGCAACATCAGAGAAAGTTCAAAAACTTTATCAAATACACTCATAGTCTTTGGCCATCGTAGCTTGAATAAAAATATAAAAAAAAGCAGCAGTGATAAACAAATTAAAAACATGCATTTTACAACCTTGACATTTGTATGCTAGTCAACATTAATTTTTCAAAAGAATGACCATTACAAATTTTTGGAGGGCTTTTTATACTGTAACAAGGGGGTCTGGAGCCTAGACAGAAAACATCTGCAGTAGAATTTTAAGACGTTTACAGACAGTTTTCCGTTTGAAAAGGCTTAAATTTCTATATTTACAGATGTTTTCTGTCTAGGCTCCAGACCCCCCGTATTACAGTATAAAAAGCTCTCCAAAAATTGCAACAGTATACTTTTGAAAGTGTATGTTGACTAGCATACGAAACGTTGAAGTTATAAAATGCATGTTTTTAATACATTTATCACTGCTGTTTGTTTTATTTTTATTCAAAAACTTTATTTAGTGAATTTACCTTTTCATCACCTTTTCATTGATTCCTAAAATATTTCCAAAAATATAGTCTATGCTTGAGTTTCCAGGGGAAGTAAGCTAAGATAATAAATGTTCAAGATGGGATTACTTCAGCTTGATGGTCCTAAAAAGTATACTGTAAGCCTGAGCTAGTCTGGCCCATTTCCAGAGATGCCAACTTAAGAAAATCAAAGTCTGGCTGTGCTTTTGTTTTATCCAGGAGATTTGGTGACTTGTACGGGAGGGCGGGAGATTTGGTCTGTATACGGGAGACTCCCAGATAATCTGGGAGAGTTGGTATAGATGTCTTGAGTAAATTCATTAAGGCCCAGATACACTGTCTGTACAACATTGACTGCAATACTACCCACAACATTTTTTATTTGACATGCATGGCTACATGGTTGCAAAAAACTAAATGTAACATCTGATGAAACATATATGACAGCTAACATTTTGGCCAGCGGATTAAATTTGAATATTGGATTTGATTGGCTGAACACTGAAATTTGCTTCACACTATTGCACATAATGTTGCAGATGGTGGATACACGAAGAAATTAATTGCTCCATGCAAAGTTGGGTTGCAGAAGTAGAATGAAATTCTGCTTCAATAATGCATGAAATATTTCATGCAGCAATTTCTGGGGTGGATACACAATGGAATCTAGCAATAAATCGCATGCAATAATTCATGCGAAATTGCACTGCATTCGATCCAGGCCTTAAGTTGAAGTAACTCCATAGGTAACCCAGGCTCACTGTGTGTGACACGTGACATAACACAGGTAAATATAGTGAACATATGAGTCGAAGTTTAGGTCTGAAAATTTGCTGGAAAATGGAAATAAAAAGCGATGAAACTTACCATGTGTTGAGCTTTTGTTGTTTTTAATACGTACACATAGTTTTGAGGAAAAGTAGTCTTCATCACCTTTCCTTCATAGTAACTTTACTATGAAGGAAAGGTGACTAGGTTGAATAATTTAAATGAGAAAAGCAGAGAGGTTTGTATCAAAGCAAGGAAACTAAGCACACAACTGCAAAATGACCTATTATAGTATAAATATCCAATACAATCAATGTTGAAAAAGGGGAAAACAGTTTTAGAAAATTATCACCTACAGATTTTTGTATTTGTAACTCATATCACAAAAAGTTAGTTTACATTAGAACTTCACTAAATTTAAATTTGCTGTAATCAAAAAGCTCTTTACACCTCAACAAACAGCTCGTACTCATAGTTTACATATTTACACAAGATATGAAGTTCAATCAGTTAAGAGAAATGCTGTAAAATTCTAATAATAAGCAGTTCTTATCACAGTTATCAGTGGTTTGACATGCAAACCAGGCCAAAGGGTCAATTTTGTTTTGTTTTGACCCTTTCGCCTCATTTGTGTGCCTTTCTAAACAAAGAAATATTTGACAGCAGACTCAACTCCAATAACAGCTTAGTACAAGCAACCTACATGAATCCCAAAATGACTCCCCCTACATCACAGATGCAAAACACCTTTCAATAATGTGCAGTTCCAGAAAATATCCATACTCTCTCTACAGAAGGGATTGGAATTTACTGGGGGGGGGGGGGGGTTCTCTAAGGCCAAAATAATTAAAGAAATATATGAAGCTTAACTGGAATTTCCAGAGGGGTGGGAGGGATGGGTTTTAGAAAAAAAATCCCTTCTGTGGGGGAGGTATGGATATTTTCTGGAATTACACAATACCAACAATCTCCTAAATTCACCCTCTTCCATAAATAAATCAAATTAAAGGACTGGAGTTGATTATCAGAGTTTTACAGCTACTCTTAGTAAAGTAGATTTATATCTACTTAATATTTGGGAAGTTTATGACCGACAAATGAATTTGTGGGGTTCTACATCTCCCCACGATAGCAACAGAAAGTTTAGCTTTGATGCTGTTTTCTCAGGTGACCAGAAAAAAATGAAACATCTTCCTTATAAATTACATATTTACAAGCTTCAAGTAAGCAAATTTGTCTAGGTTAAGGCCAATTCTTTGTTATCTTGCGACTAATTAAATAATACGTAATAGTAAAAATGTCATCTAGAAATATCACAATGAATTTGGTATGTCATCATGTGTTCTTCAGTTCTGTATTTATGGCCAAGTGACAGCTATTTTCTCAAATTTCCTTTTCGTGTTTCTAATTTCAGTATCATTAACATCTGAACCTGAGTCACTTGATGATGTGGATGCAACAACTTCCTGCAGAAAGAGAAAAAAATCAATCATTTCAAACAACAGCAATTAACATCCTTAAGGATATAACATACTGTCTAGTATATGGAAAAGTAAACAGGAGATTTTTTGAAAAAATGCCAAACTAAATTCAAATTTTGGTGTGATAATTATATTTAAGTTATAAAAACATGAAAATTAACAATAAAATAAAACAAGATATTTTTGCAGTCATCATGATGCCATTGTCAAGTTCAAAATGATTAGAATAAATTATTATGTGTTTACAAATCTTTGCTTGCACCCTGTTAATACATATGAATACAATCGACAAAAATTAACAGCAATTTGTCTCACTGTACTCTCAAATATTTTTCAGTTCACTGAATAATTACATTTTAGCAAAAATGAGTTTCGTTACAGGATATTTAAATGAAATGACAGTCTGCTTATTATGCATGTTTGACTAAAGTGAAATTATTGCTTATGAATTATGTGTACCTTATAATGAAAGCCTATGCTACTCTGGTCACTGAGCACATTTTCTTTTGGCTATTTACTGTTATATTTCTTTTCTCATTTTAATTAATATTACTTCTGTAAATACTGTCAAAGTTACAATTTTTTTGCAAATAGTGTAAAACAATAAAAAAATCTGAAATCTCATTATTCAGAGGGTGTCCATGTTATTGTACCTTTTGTGTGCCACCATTTAAACTTGATCTTGAATCATCCTTCAGCACGGAGTGTTCAATTGACTTATCCACATTAAGTCCTAAAGTTGTTCTGTTCAATTTAACCACTTTTGGTTTGACTGCTTTGTTGACTGTGTTGTGTTCATGACTAGTTCTTGTATTCGTGGTTGGAGAAGTTGCATGGATGGAAACTGAGTTTATTCCTTTATTTACTGAATCAAGATAAATAGGAGTTTTGTTAACATTGATACTGTTTTTATGTTCTGTTCTTGCTATCTTGATAGGAGTTGCAGTTATAATTTCTTCAGATTTCCTGAAAGGAAAAGAAAACAATTTATTGCCATCAAAAATAAAACTCATAGCCAATCACTAAATCAAGTCATGAGTCTGGAATATGATAGATGATTGATATAATTTATAAACAACCTCGGCAATATTTAGGTCGGTGCAGTTTTTTATTTGCACACTATTTAGAAAAGTGTTACACCGAAATTTATAGAGCCTTGTATATTTGCATGGAGACGCCATGCTAGTAACCTTCTGAGGGACCCCAAAATGGTGGCCGTTAAGTAACAGAAACATAATGTCATTGAGTTTTGTTATTGAAACAAAACATTTGTTTCTTTGGAGTTCCAACACATTGAAAGTAATAATTCTTCTAGTGCGAGATCTGTTCAGTTAGCAAAAACTTCATGGATAACTTCTCTTTTGACCTATGTCAGAGTCTTCAGTTCTCAGGCTGCCATTTAATGTCATGCAACATATAAACTTGGATAATTCAAATGCCATCTATAACAAAACAAGGAACTGTGTTGCGCTTACACATTGTAAAACATCAAGTTCTTAGATGGCCTTGTGTGAAAGTAAAACTTCAGAAGAATTCATGTGTTTTAATTTTGGAAAATGATGATGTCACATAAAAACTGGCAAAAAAACTAGCCAGATGTAGTTGCTGAAAGAATAGCTAACAACATCCACTCAGTAATTATTATCCACTGGATAATGCAGTTTTGTTACATTCACAATTCATCTCTATAGTGGAGGGCATTTGCCACCCTTTGTACAACCAGGGACATGTCAAGATTATACTTACCTTTTTGAAAGAAGTATGACTACGTACCTGGTGTGAAATGTTGTTAACTGGGCAATTCTTTTATCAAAATATCTTCTTTACATAAGTGACTATTTTACGCCACTTATCGTTTAATAACAGTTTAGTAAAAAGATCTAATCAGGCAAACTTCAAAGATGTAGATTTGTTGGGGACGTGCTATAATCAAGTTATTGCGCTTTCAGCCCGAAAAACCGAAAAGCGACTGCTCACTACGTATAAAATGAATAGGAGAGATACATCCTTGAAGCTCGATGATCAGTAGCGCTACTTTGTCATCAGAGAATTCGGTTTGAAATCAACATGACTGTTAGATTTTAAGTCCTTATTTGCACTTGAAAAATCCAACGCGGGTATTAAAATTGTCTTAAATATAACGTATTTACCACCTGCCCGCTACGCCAGCATTCTGCCTTCATTTGTGGTCAGAATCAAGACTTTTAACACCACTGATTTGCTAGTTTCTCGATTAAACAGCCCCTTACCTTTTCGTTAACCGTACTACTTTAGAGGTTCTTCCCTTTGAAGAAGAACTTTCTCCAGATTTACCACAAGGTATCAACCTTTTCGCTCGGCGGAGTTGATGTAGTCTTTGAGGTAATGGCGTGACGTATTTATAAAACAGCTGGACTAGATCGCCTTTCTCTAAATTCACAAGATCTTCGTGGTGCAAAGATCTCTGGCACAAAATTTCTAGGAGTCGCTCTCTCGAAAGAACTTCAGGATGATGAAGTTCATTACCTCCACAAGGCCTCGCTGCGTCCGCCATCATTGAAATTTCTAAATGCGTTTCTAAAATGTATTTTGATTGGCTTATTTGGGTCCCAATTACAACCAATCAAATCACCGTTTGAATCTAGCTGATTAGCATATAGATGACAATTGTTATTGTCATGGCAACTGTGACGTATAGTTCCCTCCAAACAGAATCATTGGCAACGCCATGTTGTTTAGGAGATGTGACAACGAGAGAAATTGATCTAATGTTTTGGACATCGTAAGGTTCTTTTGAGTAATATTTCCGTTTAAAATTATTCCTAACAGTTCATATCGTCAGTTGAGTCCAAAACACAGTAAAACATGGCAGCCGTTCTCGCTC